>RJWJ010005521.1:0-67888 GCA_004363605.1 Indri indri
ATATAGAATTTATACATATGAATGTGAAAATATACATTTATGTATGATATATGTTACATTATATATTTACTCAGTCATTCAATAAATATTTACATGGTAGGACTCTGCCCAGAACTTGGGAATGCATCAAAGAATAAAAACAGAAAAAGGTTTTCTTTAAAAAGTTTATAGGGATAAAGAGGCAATAAACAATATATCTCATAAATAGATAAGTTAAACGGTACAGTGAGTTAGAAAAGTAATCGGTGCCATGGAAAAAATTCAACAAGATAGTGGGTATCAGAAAGGATGGAAGTTTTGAAAAGGATATTCAGGTTAGACCTCACCGGGTTGGTGACACCTGAACGAAGATTTATAGGAGATGAGAAAGTTTGCCATTTGAAAGCTGGGGAATGACCACTACAGAAGGGGAAATCCCCAGTGCAAAGACCTTAAGGCAGGTACATGTCTGTAATGCAACTGTAACAGAATGAGTGAAGGGGAGAATTATAGAAGATTATGTCAGGGAGGTAATGTGAGGAGGGAATGGACCAAGTAGGGCCAAAGTAGGTCACTATAAGATTTTAACTCTGAATGAAATGGGACCCTCCGAAACATTTTGAATAGAAGAGTGACATTATCAACCTGACTTTGATCTTAAAAGGATTACTTGGGCTGTGCTGAGAAACAAGGTGGAAACAAACAGGTACTAGTTTATTGCAATCCCCATGAGAGACCATGATAATTCAGACCACGGGTAGTAATAGAGACATTGAATATATTATTGATAAGCTTTGAAGGTAAAATCGACAAACTTTCCTGACTGATTGGATATGGCATGTGATTGGAAGAAGAGAGTCAAGAATGCCTCACAGCTTTTTGACCTGCCAAATGGAAAAATGGAGTTGTTATCAATTGAAATGGGAAATACTGTGGGCAGAGTAGGCTTATTGTAGGAGAGGCACTGACACTGGGAGTTCAGTGCTGGACACATAAATTTAAAATACCTTTTGGACATCCAGGTAAGGATGTTGAGTAGGCAGCTGAATACAAATGATTCCAGAGTTCATGAGAGAGAGAGCTGATTGGAGACAGAGACCTGAGAGTCATCAGCATATAGATGGTATTTAAAGTCCTAAGACTTGATGAGATCCCTTAGGGAATGAGTAAAGATAGAAAAGCAAAGAGGAAAAAGAGCTGAGCTCTGCATAATTGCAACATTAAGAGATCAGTGAGAAGAGAATGTGTGAGCCAAAGAGACTGAGAAGAAAAGGTTATTCAGATAGGAAGAAAACCAGAAGGGTGTGGGGTCCTGGAATCCAACTGAAGCAGTGTTTTCAGGATGGGGCAGTGATTGCATGTGTCAAATCTGCTGATAAATGACTTAATATGAAAACTGGATATTGACCATCAGACTTAGAAAAACCACACTATACCTAACAAAGCACTTTTAAAAAATATTATCTCATTCAATTTGTAAATGATGTGAGGTGCTATTTAACTTTTGCAACTCTTTATTGATTTGTAGAAAGGTTGCTCAACTGGTATGTTACATAGCTAAGAGAAAACCTAGGTGCTCTGACTGCAAAAGTCCACGTTTTTTGATGAAATCTCATTTTTAAATAGAAGTATAACTACCTTGATTTTGCAAATAGATTTCAAATTTTGTTAGAAATTTTATTTGACATGTCAATTTTGCCTTGAAAATAGTTATATTTGTCAGTGTCATTTACCATAGCACCTTCTTCTTATTACCTCCTGGACAAGTAGGCTATAAACAAGCATAATTTTCTATAATTAATCTTTTCCCACAAATATTCTGACTCTGGGGAAAACCAAAGAATAAGTAATACAAGGAAAATAGAGAATATGAAAATTCCTCCTTAGATTTAACAACTAATTTCATTTAGACTGAAGGCCATAGTTTGTTTGCATGGTCTCTTGAGGAATTGGTAAAGTATAGGCCTGTGGACCAAATCTAGCCTGCTGCCTAATTTTTAAAATAAATGTTTATTGGAACAAAGCCATAGCCATTCATTTACATATTGTTTTTGACTCTTTTGTGCCACAGTGACAGAGTTGCATGATTACAGTAGAGACCAGATGGCTCACAAAGTCTGGAATATTTACTGTCTGGACCCTACAAAGTACTCACTTCTCATATAACCCGAATAGATTCCAACAAGAAGATCTCATGGTTCTGGACTTCTTTCTGTGTTTAATCACTTGCTAATAATGGCTTGCTTCTTTGTATCTCTTTGTATTTTTTAAAGCAATTCTTCATTTATTCTCTCATTTAATTTTCACAGTGTCGGTAAAATAGTGTCAGTGTCTTACTCCATTCAGACTGATACAATGAAACACCTTAAACTGGGTAAATTATAAATAACGGAAATTCATTGCTCACAGTTCTGAAGGCTGGGAAGTCCAAGATCAAGGTGCTGATTTGGTGTCTGGTAAGGGCTTGCTCTTTGCACCATACGTGGCACCTTTTTGCTGTATCATTACATGGTGGAAGGAGCAAGGGAGCTCCCTCAAACTTATTTTATAAGGGCACTAATCCCATTCATGAGGTTGAAGCCAGCATATTAGGTTTATATTAGGTGTCAACATATGAATTTGGGGGGACACCAACATTCAGACCATCGCAGCCAATGGGGCATATATCCATGAACAAAATTACAAAAGAAATAAGGGCAAAGAAAACTCAAATATCATTCATCTTTCAGTAACAAACTTCAGTATCAGGTCTTGTAAGAAGACTTTCCTAATCCCTCTAGGAAAAAAATAGTCACTCGCTCCATTTACTCTTTGAATCTCAAGTATGCCTTGAGGAAGTATTGCTCATGCACATATGATACCCCTTGTTAACTTGTTTTTTTTTCATCTAACAACTTGTAAATTCATTGAGTCTAGGGACTTATTAATTCAACATCTATTGAGTGCCAATATGTGCTAGGCGTGTGCTAAGTCTGTAAAAACGATGATCAATAAGACACAGCCTGCCTTCAAAATACGTCTAGTGTATCAAAGAAGATTGTATATTATGGATTAAATGTGCTATAAAAGAGGGAAATATCATCCAACCCAGTTTGGGATCTTAGAGAAGGGATCTTGAAAGAATTGATATCTGAGTTAATCCAGGAAAGAAGATAGGAGTAACCAAGGTGAGAGGAGAGGATCATCCTAGGTTAAATTACAAGCATGTGTTAAAGCATTTCTGTGTTTGGGGAACAACATGCCTAGGAAAAAGCAAGATGGAACAGTAAAAGACCAAACTGGAGAGGTGAAATGAGACCAGATAATGAACGGTCTTGTATAACATGTTGAGAATATTGGGTTTGTTCTTAAAAGTCGTGGGATTCACTAAAGGAATATAAAGGCCAATTATGTGATCAGATTTACACTTTAGAAAAGTGACTCTGACAGTGGTAGGGGGTGAATTAGAAAAAGAGAGATCACACAGTAGCCAGGTGAGGAATGGTGAAGCCCTTAATTAAGGTAGTAATGTGTGAATAGAGAAAATTGGAAAAATTTTAAAGATAAGAAAGACCTACCTATGAAAATTAAGACTTAGTGACTAATACACATGTATTGGAAGTGGAAAAGGAATCATGGCTGACCCTTAGGGTTCTGGCTTGGACAACTGAGTATATGAAAGTTTCATCCACCACAAAGGGGGGTACAATAGGAAGGACATATTTGACGGATGGAGACTGAGAAGATTAGAAGTGTCATTTTGGATCTGTTGAGCTTTAAGATGTTTACGGGAAATTCAAATGGAAATGTCCAGTTGGATATACCAGTCTGAAACTCAGAAGACATATCTGTCAGGATATACAGATCTTGGTGTATTCAGCATTCCTTTAACAAATATGTATTGAGTACCTACTATGTAGATGTCAGACATTTTAGTCCCATAGAGATAGAAGTTGAATTCTTAAGATTCAGCCATCAGATGTATAAAACAAGAACACTATATACAGAACTCTGTAGAATACCATATTTTAAGAAAAGGGCAGAAAACAACTAATTTTTGAAGTAGGCCAAAAAGAAAAATTCAATTCAGGGATAAAACCAGGGAGAAAAAAAATAATGGTTTAGAAGTCTGGAAACACTAGCAAATTGATAAGTACTTACACCTAGAATAAGAGTTGAAAGAGTTAGAAGAATAGGAGGTAGGGGACAGAGGGTAGATAATTGGGATTTAGGAGCACAGAGACCAGAGCTTATTCATTACGTCCCTCGCTCCCTTTCTCATTCATTCAGTACTATTTACTGAGCTCTCCTACTCTGTGCTAGGACTGTGCTACATGCCAAATATGCGATGGTTAGCAAAACAGAGTCCTGGTCCTCATGGAATGTTTAGTATAATAGGGAAAACAGGTAACAAGTAAGGAAACAAACAATCTATGTAATGCAATATGCTGTTAAAAAAAACAGGGCTCTGTGATACAGAAAAATAGTAGAGTCTATTTAGAAAGGCCTGATATCTGAGAATTAAAGAAATACAAACAGGAAAAAATAGATAAGGCATTTTTTCATGTCTTCTCTGTCCCTATAACATTTTTGGTACATGGCAGATGTTTTTTCAATGCTAGAGCAATTAATAAATGAAATAAGGAAATGGATATAACTATTTATTTTCTATTACCCAATCACCACAAAATGTAAAGAGATAAATAAACAAGGGTAATCATTAATTTTTTGCTTTGTATTGAAGCCAAGCCAAGCTTAGTAAGCTATGCTTAAAATGCAAATATGATTTAAAATAGCAAAAAACACATATAATTTATTTTCCTTTTCCTCTGTGGTTTCATAACACTAGGATAGTTTTGTTCTTACCCTTCCATTTCTTCTACAATATTAGACATTATTTGATTTTTAAAGGGATATTTCCTCCTATGATCTTTTCCTTTCAGCACAGCTCTGTGATTAGGTTTAGTCAAGTAGTTCCTAAAGTAAGTTCTCTTGAAAAGCAGTCCCATGAAGTGCTCCACTTAAAAATTAGATTAAAATAAGCTTTTCGTGATTAAATAAGTTTGAAAAATACGTAGTATATCCCACTCCTTGAGAATAACAATATACACTATAATATAGGTTTTGTAAAAGGCTATTATAAAGGTTTTGTGAAGGGCTACAGGAAAAAAAAATTCTAGTATTTTGAAATTCTGTGCTTTCCAAACTTAATTGACCTCATAATCCTTTTTTTGAAAAGCATTATGTACCTAACATTTCAAAGCATTCTTTGGGAAATCATGCTGCAAATGGTTGCTTATGGTGTCTGGACACTTTACTAATCTCTGAATGGTGTTAACTGAAAATGGCTTTAAAATGTTGGCCCTCATTTAAGAGTATTTGTTTTATAATAAATAATTTTTAAAGTAAAAACATTCAAAAAAATGAAGGTGTGATTGTGCAGTTGTGGCATAATGAGTCGTGAAGATTTCAGCAGGTCAGATCTTGATTTTGATTCAGGACTTTCCCAAATCACAGTCATTGCCATTCTACCATAGGAGCACAAACAAATGAACCCCGTTTATAGCTAGAAAAATAAGGACATAGAAGCCACTTGCCTGATGTTACACAGCTATTTAAGAATCCAGTACCCTAGGTGCTCTCTTTTTTGTATATTTTTACTGAACACTATTTCTGGTAAGAATACAGGACATGTTTAAATTTGTATTCAAACACATCTACATTTTTCTCAACAAAATAGAAAGATTATGTAGTTGAAGGTCAAAGTTAAGAGCAGCATAATAATCTTTCTTGTGCAATGTTCTTTCACCCCCACCACCAATATAAATAACTGTGGGTTTAATTGAAATTACAGGTGGCATCTGCTTATTTCAAAGATTTTCACCTACTGCTAATTGGAGTCATCTGTTTGGCAACATCAATAGAAAAATGGAATTTGCACAAAAGGATTGCTCTGAGAATGGTGATGATGGTGGGTGTGGACCCTGCATGGTGAGTACTGCATTTACTTGCTTCCAGTTTGCATTCTGAACAGACCATGTTTTGTGCAGAGCAAATAGCCAAATAAATAATGCACATCCAGGGAATTGTTTGTATCACAGTATAATTCATGACTTTTTTTTTTCTTCTGCAAATATGAAAGTGATATAAAGCATGCTTGAGCTGTGGAAGGGAAAAAAAAAAACGCATTCTTTTCACTGCAGGTCTACTTACAGGGAGATTGGAATGAGTGCACACAGCTCTCTCATCTTTCATGTACCATGGAAGTCAAAGCTGAGAGAACCCTTGAACCTCAACAGACAAGATTGATAGACTTCAGAGTAGATTTCAGTCCTATCTTGTTTATTTGGCTGATTACACATTCAGAACTTGCTCAAGAGCATCATTTATCATGAGGGAGGATGTTAAGAATCAAAGCAAAGACATTACTGACAAAATACAGATGAGTGGAGAAAGAGTCCAAGGTGAACATTATTTAAAAATCAACTATTGCAAAGCGAAACAATCAATTAAGACTTTTTATCTATAGAACGTGAAATCACTCATTTGACTTATTTTTTTCCAATGAAATGAATGCCTTTTTCCATGAAATTAATTGGCTGTTTTGGCTTTTTTCCACCTCTTGTTAAGAACATGAATGTAAGCTGAAGAAAATTTCCAGGGTCATAATTGTTTGCATGATGACATTTTGCTTCAAAGCTTTAGGTGGATCTTCCCTTCTCATCTTTCTTTGAAAAATAAGAATATTGTATTGATTTATGCTGCATCATTCATTCTAGGACAAAGCCACATCTGTGTTTATCATTTATGCTGCAAATTTGTTTTGCTAAGTACAAAAAAATGAATTGCTCAGATGAGACAAATTTTTTTAAAAAATCTTTTACTTAAAAATGTTGTAGCATATTTGCATTTAAGACATCTCACTCAGGAAATGAGATGGTGCTCCAGGCCTCTCGGGGTGCTATAGAAATACATCTCTTTTCCTTGACCATCTGCTCGCTGACTGCACACTGCACAGTCGGGCAAGAGTCCTGTACATTGTGCCACTTAGTGACTTTTCAATTTAAGGCATTTTCACCATACAAAAGCTTTATCTGATCCCAACCTTTTTTATAGGAAGATTTCATGTCTTGCCAATGCCTTAAGTTAAAAGTGTTTCTAGTTTTCTTTTTATTAAGAACCATTTCTTGTTTAAGATTTCTAAATAGTTTTCTATTATTTTGTTTTATACATAGAAAATATTCACCTTAGCTGAGTTTGAAATTATAGTGTGAAATTATTCTTGTAGATTGTTTTAAAAGGGAGTCAGAGAATTTCACAAATGGCTGTATATGGGAAAATGTGCTTCTCAATGATGTTTTAGGGCCTGCTACTCAAAAGAGATCATGCCTTTTCCTAAGTGATTCTGAAAGTTTATAGACATAGTTTAAAATCTTGTGGTCATAGGTATTAAATATGATATTTAAGGGAAAAGAACTACTCTATTTATAAGAGAAGACAATGTAATACATCCAGTTCTTGACAAAAGGAAGACATGATATCAGATTCAGGAGAGCATAAATAATGGAATATACAGAAAATTCTGAAACCTCTTTTTAGCAAGCGATCTTAACTATTTTCTCCACCCACCATACATTGAACCAGAATAATGAGAAAGTAGAAAGAAGCTTCGTAAATATTAATCCCTCTTAGTCCTTGTGCCTCTTTGGCACACATATGAACAAACAGAGATATGGCTAGAAGATAAGAGAAAAAAAATAAGGGACCCTGAATTCAAAAGTTGATCATATTTTCATCTTACTAGCATTTGAAGGTAAGTAATCATCTATAAAGAGCATTCGAATATTGGCATACTCTTAGAAGCTGTTATGTCGTATGCCAACTTACAATTTGATTATATTTATGTTTGGGGAGTGAAGCTTCTTATGGTTTCCTGGGAGACAAATCTCTTAAGAACTTCTCTCTTACACATGTCACTTTGATTTCTACCTGGCTACAAACTGTCCTTGGAGTTCACTACCTGGGCAGAACCTTAACTTTCTATGTTTTGAAAAACTTAAATACCCAACTTCCAAACAACATCCTTTATAGTTAAATAATACAGAGCTAATTTAGCTAGAGAGCACAGCTCCACACTAAAGGTTTTCTCATTTCAGGCTGACCTTGGGGTTCATGAGCAGTACTGCCTTCTTGTCTATGTGGCTTAGCAACACCTCTACTGCTGCCATGGTGATGCCCATCGTGGAGGCTGTGGTGCAGCAGATCATCAGTGCCGAAGCAGAGGTCGAGGCCACTCAGATGACTTATTTCACTGGATCTACCAACCACACACTGGAAATTGATGGTATCATGTGTTGACATGGCCACAGTGGAGTCTAGTCATTTGGGCGATAGGCGTAAACTCAAGAATTCTGGCTTGTTTTCAATTAACTGTCCATACATGCGGGATGTGAATTTAACCTTCTTTCTATAGTTCCCAATATCTTTACAAAGGAATTATAAAAATATTTTACCTTAAATTGTTGGATTTATACTCTCTGGAAAAAAGAGGAAGAATGCCTTTTCCATCCTCTAGCCAGTCTGATAAAACACTCTCTCTTGTCTTCATCAGTAGACTTCCAGGTTACTCTTTCCTGTCCCGAAAATACTTTCCTGCATAATATTGGACATCTTTAATTTTCACATTTTATTTGGATACAGCATATTTCTCTGTGGTTATTTCTGGCTCTGATGAACTGCTCTCATGCAGTGAAAAAATGTTGGAGGGATATTTGTATTTATGAAATACTTCGTTAAGATGAATGTGATGACAGTGCAAGGTGAATTTTTTATTTTCAGTTTCTAGTAATGTTTCCATTTTCTCATACACACACATACTCATACAAACCCAATGATAATCCCTTTTTAAAAAACTATTTTTCTTTTATTTAATGTTTTGCAGACAGTGTTAATGAACATGAAGCAAATGAGAGGAAAGAGAAAACAAAACAAGTTCCAGGGTAAAGAATATTGACATTTTGATTAGGATTTTTCCAAATCACATTTTAATAAAACTACAAACTGGGCCAATTTATTTTTCAGATACAGTAATGGTACAGGGAAAATTTCAAGCAAGACGGAGTTGGAAAAGGTATATTAAATTCAATTCTTTCTAAATAATTATACATGGAAATTCTATTAGAGCTGTAGTTAGATATGTATGCATTTTAAAACCTGTTACTTGCTTCCTTCTCTATAAATTATTTTGCTTGACTAAGTCCATGCGTAGTGTAATGGTTTGATAAGCCTTCATGGATAGATTGAAATTGACATCTGGATAGGAACCATTTTAGGCTCTGAAAATTAGCATCATTATTTTCTCCTTTTACTAGAATTATGATGATGGCAGTTAGCCAATGTAGTTTAAAGAAATACAGCTCTAGTCTCAGGATATTGTTACATTTTCTTATTAAAATCTTGCTGGCCTAATAGCCTGATTTTCATTAGGAATATCCTATTTCTTCCAGGTTATGAACTTAGAGCAACTCCTATTCATACAATTATAAGTCTAGTTATCTTTAGTGTTTCCATTGCCACTAAAAAATTTAATGCATAATTCATGAGTTGCTTCTGTCACATAAAGGTGAAGGAGTTGTTGTAGCCATTCTAGATTTTAAAGGAAGGAAGGAGACCTTTATAAACTATCCCACAGAATCATTTCCCCCGAATAAATCAATATAAAAATACTATACTAGGTCACACTGGAAGCAATATATCTCAAGATCTGAAAAATAATCACGCATAGAAATAGTCCTACCATCACCATGGCATTAGGAATAGGAGAGTGAGGCATATGTTTCCTCGTCTGGCTATAATGCATTAACAAGCAGCTCAATGGGAAAAAGAAAACCCTCTTGTTCATTACAGAAATCTTCAAGGAAAGAGCAATTTCTCTATAAAGAGAAAATGAATAAAAAGATAATTTTTAAGCCATTAGTTACAGTATACATTAAGGGTTTTTGAAGAGGGGAATTGCATATATATTTATGAAAACATTATTATCTTTACAAATGGAAGTAATTCTTTTAAAACACAGAAAATCAACAGTGTGCCAGGTATAGTATAATATAATACATTAGAAATGGGCTTTAAAAACTGGCATGCCTAAACAGAAAGAGTATACATATACTTAGTAACTTTCCTGGGGTGTTCTTCAGAAACCTAGGTTTCTGGCATAATGCCTAAATATTGAGTCAAGACCCTTCAAATTGATTTGATATCCAGTACTGTCCTAGGCATTGTAGATAGGTCTATAGAGGAAAAGATCTGCTCCTTACTGTGAGCAGCTCAGAATCTAATGGAGATGATGGACTTTAAAAAAAACAAGTCTGCCGGGCGCGGTGGCTCACGCCTGTAATCCTAGCACTCTGGGAGGCCGAGGCGGGCGGATCATCCTGAGCTCAGGAGTTCGAGACCAGCCTGAGCAAGAGTGAGACCCCCCGTCTCTACCAAAAATAGAAAGAAATTAATTGAACAGCTAAAAATATATATAGAAAAAATTAGCTGGGCATGGTGGCGCATGCCTATAGTCCCAGCTACTCGGGAGGCTGAGACAGTAGGATGGTTTGAGCCCAGGAGTTTGAGGTTGCTGTGAGCTAGGCTGACGACACGGCACTCGCCCCAGTCAAGAGAGTGAGACTCTGTCTCAAAACAACAACAACAACAACAACAACAAAAGTCTGACATAAATTCCACAACAAAGGCATGCACAAAGGCCAAGCCTTCCAGAAGTAGAAATAATTTGTTCAATCTGGGCATATTGCGAGGAGGGAGTTTGAGGTAAAGGCATGAGTCTGGGAAGATGACAGCATGTGAAAGCAGAGCAGTACAAACTCCATGGGTGAAGGGACATGTATTCTTTGTCACCGTTTTAGACTCTAGCATATTTCAATTGCCTGACAGAGTAGGTATTCAAGAGATATTTACCTTTATCAATTAATGAACAAGTAAATGCAAAGAGTGAAAAATGGAAGAGGCACTCTAATCAGAGAGTACAACTAATTCAATGACCCAATTATGTAAAGAGCAGGTGGTTTTCAGGAAACCTCTCCAGTGCAAGTGTTAGAGATAAGCTTTAGTGGTGAGTGAAATGGTTGGATAGGTTTGTCCAGGTTCAGAATAGCTCTTCACGCAATGCAAAGGAGTTTGGAGTTGATCTTATGGGAATCCTTGAAGATAGGGGTTGCGGGGACAGCATGGTAAGTTCTGCTTTTGGAAAGCTTGCTCTGATAACAGTGTGAGGGGCAATGGGTCATGGGCTTAACTGAGCCTTTTGATTAATTAGACATTGGGGATTAGAGAGAGAAAAGTGTGAGACATGTCTCCACTGCTCTAAACTAGGTAAAGGCAGATTCTGATGCCGTTGATTGGGATGGAGAACACAAGAGGGAAGAATAACCTTTCAATGGAGAAAAGTAGAATAATTTGGGTGCATTTTAGGCAATACAGATTAATATCTGAGTTTAAGAGAGGTGAGCAAAGCCTTTGAATACTGATTTTATGGTCTTTCTGGGACCCAGTGCATAAAAATTCAAACCTATATTTTAAAAAGGAACAACTTTTTGCTGTACAAAAGTGTTCTTTATAAGAGATTGAATGAAAGCATTATTTTGTATATTGTGAATTCAAGGTACATTTTGATTTTTAACAATTATAGATATCTTTTCAGGAATATATGTGTAGTTTGTGTTGAAATTATTAATATAATAAACTGCACATACTCTTTGCCAGGCTTATCCTAGATAACATAACACTAACTGACTATATGGAAGAATCTATACCTACTTCATCTAACTAAAAAATGGAAGAAATGTTTATATTTATAATATTTTGGTCCTCTGCTTTCTTCTTGGAGAAGGTGGAGTATTCTATTGAATTAAAATAAATCTTGTAGGATTTGACTTTGAATTTGACCTACAAGTCAAAAAAGATACAAATATTACTTTCTTTTGGGAGAAAGTGGTTTAAAATAAACTTCAGAGAAAGAAAATGAAAGATTTAGATGCTTTGGTAATTTGTACCATTTTGCTATGTTCCCATGAAAAAAGAATTAGATACGATTCCTAGTGAAAATTACTACAATTTTATTCACTTGAATTATCATTTGCTTAGTACAAAGTTAAAGATTTTTCCTAGATTTAATTAAAATATCTTTACTAATACAATTAATTCGATCTAAGATTATCAATACGCTCACTTCATTTTTTTAGAATTATAGTTCTCTCTAAAGGCAATAATATACACACTGATCCATTTGAATTCAGTGTACAGTAAGCAGAAAGTTCTCACTTAATAGAAAAAAATTTAAGAATTGCATCCAAATAAATTCTGAACTTAGTGATTATAGGAATATTGGTTAAGAAATGTACATTTAACATTTGCTGAAATGTTACCTTTTTAGTGAGGACAACCCCAACCCCTTTTCTTTGCAGTCCCCATATCCCACACCCATACTCCTCATCCACCAACCCTACACTACTTTTTCCAATGCATATATCACCTCACCTTCTCACAAACCATATAATTTGCTTAGTTTTCATTTGTTTTGTTTATTGTATTTTTTCTCGACTAAAATCTAAGATCTTCAGTGTCAGAGATTTTTGTCCAATTAATACATATCTCAAATGTCTACAACAGTGACTGTCATAGAGTTAAAGCATTTAGTAAATACTTGCTGAGTGAATAAGTTCAGTAATATTTTCTCAAGAACTACAATTAGATTAAAATAACTCATGCTGTATGTAAACTATAACAAGAAAAGAGCAAAATGATAAAGGTATAAAGATAAAACTGTGGATCGGATTAGTTTCATTTTGGGTAGTAAGACAAAAAATGGCTTGTTAAACTAAAATTTATCAGCTCTAAAATTCTTGTTAATAGATCAGCGAAGTTTTCATATAGATAATAACGATGATAATTTTGTTGCTGCTGCAACTGCTCGTGGCGGTGGTGATGGTGGAACAATGATTACATGTTAGTGCTGAAGGTAGTAGATATTTAGTAGTCCCGTAGAGTCCAGAGTCTGATTTAGGATTATTCATATCTATGAGTCTCATTCCTATGCCGCATACCTAAAAAGAGATGTTTTCCATGACATCACTTCCATGAAGTTATCTTCTCACTATAGGCCACAACTAAAACATTAACAGGGCACCCCACTTATCCAGAATAAATGCGATGGGTAGGTACTCAGCCCGTAAATCCCACACTACCCCTAAAAGTAGCTGAAATATTTTTAGAGAAGTAAAGAAATTGGTGTAAGAAAGGAATACCCAAAAGGACACTGACAATACATGAGGGTATATATTATATTTATCAGGTTCCATTGGATCAACTGGAGACCTACCATCGCTCTTATAGTTTCCATGAGAAATGAGTTCCAGGTACCCAAAAATCCATTTGTAGATACCAAAAAGAGGAATCAACTTGTCAGTTCTTTTCTTCCCCTATAAGCATTAATGTTATTCAAAGAGATATCCCAGAGTTTTACATTAGCTCAATTTCTAAACCTCTGGCCATTTTCAAATGAAAGAAATTGGAAAATCAGTATGCTTTTAATGAAAATTTTGAGATAATTGTTTTTTATTCATTTAATAGAATTTGTAGTTTCTCAAAGGGAAAATTTCAAAGAAAAAATATCTTGAACAAATTGCATCTTGCTTTTAATTAGGTGTTGTTTATTAATAGTTTGAGAGTGAAAATCTTTACTGTTTAAAATCAAACTCTACAAAACAACACTGTTTAAAATTCTCCAAGAATGCAAAGAGCCTTGTAAGTACAGTAGCAAACATGCTTCATAAAATCAGGAATTAGGGATATTAATTCTGCCAAATAAGGAGATATCAATTCTAAACTATCTAGACCTCAGATCAAATATTAAAAAGATATTTTTGCTTAGATCACATAGCTACTATAAGCAAAAGTTGATTCTCCTTGATTATGCTTCTCTTTTCCTAGACGGAGTGAAAGTGGGTGCAAAGGCAATTATTAGTCCTGCTCAATCTCCACCTGATACAACCTAGGTGTCTCCTTTTACTCATCCAGACAAATCCTGTGGTTTATGGGGAATATTTATAGAACAGGTGAGTAGGGAAAGAGAGAGAGACTACCACACACCATTTAGGAATCACAGCCACAACCTGTGAACTTGACCTTATAACAGATTTCAATCTTTATTGTAGTCAAAGTCCTAGTTTCATTGATAGCTGTACTTAGTTGTTTTCCCACAAAACATTTTGTTGTTAAAGAAGTAGACTGTTGATATATTTTCTCCTGTAATATCTTTATTTTATGAATTACAAAAATATAGGCCTTCATATTTTATGTTAGTGAAATATCATCTAGCAAATATAAGCTCAACCATGTTAGAAGCATCTAACTGTATAACAAAGCCCCCACACCACATAAATTATTTGAATACTGTATTTTCTTTCTTGAAATCCTCAACACTGTTTTTCTATGCATCTTCTCGTGATATTTTCTAACAAAGAGATGCATTTGTTTTGTCCTCGAATTATTTTTTGGATATTTTGATTGTGAAATATTTCATACATATACATGTTTCAAAAATGTAATTGAATATTTTAAAGAATAATGAAATGGATAAAATGATGTATAGCACACCCCCGCTTAAAAAATAGAACATAACAAAAAAATCTCCATGAGCCTTTCTCTGATTCTATCTCTTTTCCTCACACAATCACTGTTGTCCCCTTGCTGCGGTAGCCATAGTCCAAAATTTTGTGTTAATCATTCTCTTGTTTTCTTTTCAGTCTTGCCACCTGCACTAGTTAAGGTATGGGTTTGGACACCACAGCAAAGACCCAAAGTAGCAAAAGTTTCAATAAGATAGAAATAGGCTGGTATGGTGGCTTCTTGATCATGACGACCCTGACTTTTTCTGTCTCTGCTCTGCCGTCTTCAGCACTTGAACTTTGTGGTTCAAGATGGCTGCCCCATCTTCCTCCATCCATTCTGTACTCCAGTAAGCAGGCCAAGGAAATAAGAAAGTATAAGGCTTATATACTTAGAAATTATTCTAATACTTTCCTGGCTTTAGGATTATTCAGATTTTCTACTTTTCATTGAGTTAGTTGTATTTTTCTGGGAATTTATACATTTCACTGCAAATTTAGTAGTGTGTGGTTGTTTATAATATCCTCTTATATCTATTTAATTTCTATAGTATGTATAGTTATATCTCTTTTTATTTCTAATATTTTTACTTGTACTTTTAAACTTTTTAAAAAATAATCTTTCCAAAAACATGTCTTTTTTTAGTCTTATGTCTTGTCAAAGAACCAACTTCTGACTCTTTTCATCCCATTTCATATGTTTTCTACTTTATTATTTTCCTTTCTTTATTACTTTGTTCTGTCTATTTTATTTTTGAATTTATTTTGCTGATATTTTGCTAACTTTTTAAATTAGATATTTACCTTATTAATTTTGAACTTTTTCTCTCTTCCAAAGTAAAAGTTTAAAAGCATGAATTTTCTTTGTTACTTTAGCTATAGCCCATATTTTTTAGTTTTGTGTTCTCTGATTTCCATTATGCTGGATTCTTTGACCTAACAGCTGCTTAGAGTGTGTTTTAACATTTAAACTAAATGAAGCTTTTGTAGCTTTTTTTTTTTAAAGTAACAATTTTACTGTAATCAGAAATTGTGGTCTGTAAATCAGTTCTTCAAAACTTGTTGAGGCAGCTTTATGGGCTAGCACGTGGTCAACTGTGATAAATATTTTTCTTGGGCTTAAAACGAATTGTTTATTTTCAACTAATTGGGTACGATGTTTTCCAAAACTTTGTGAGATCAAGTTTGCTGGCTGTGCTTTTCAAATCTTTGTGCCCCTAACCAATTTTTTTTCTGTTTAATTCAGCAATTGATGAAACTGTTTTGTTAAACAGTCTATCATGTTTATTTGTTAACAGTCTATCATGTTTATTTCTTCTGATAGTACTATCAATTTTGGTTTTTATATATTGTTAGATCATATTATTTTCAATCCATTCAAGATGTTTATGTATTTCCGGCTAATTAACCTTTACCATTTTGCAACACACCTCCTCATCTATAGTAATTTTTTTTTGATCTTAGAGTTATTTTTCTGATGATAATGAAGCAATACCAATTTCTTTAGGCTAGTATTTACCTGACATTTCTTCTATCCTTTCACTTTCAATATTTCTTTGTTGTTACACTTTAGGTGTATCTCCTGTGAAAAGCCTATTGCCAACTTTTGTGCTTTTATTAAGGTTGAAATTTTTTGCCTTTACTTGACAAGTTTTATCCATTTAAATTTTTCTGATACTATTTAGAATAATTTGTATTACTTACTTTCTATTTTTCTCAAATATTCTTTCCATCTGTCTTTCCTGTATTCTTTTGCGATTTTTCTATTTCATCCTATGCATACATGCACACACACACACACGGATATTATATTCTATACTTTGTGTCTACTGTGTTAGTTGTCCTGATCATTTTATCATATTATTGGGCAGTAATGGCTGTGATAACAAAATATCACCAACTGGTGGCTTGTACAATAGCAATTTATTTTCTCACAGTTTGGGGCTAGATGTAGAAGATCAAGGTACTGTCAGTGTGGATTTCCGTTGAGGATGTTCTCCTTGACTTGTACGTGGCCACTTACTCACTGTGTCCTCACGTGGCATTTTCTCTGTGTGCACACACAGTAGAGACAGAGATCCTTGGTTTCTTTTCCTCTTTTTATAAGGACACTAGTCCTATCATATTAGAGCCCCACTGTCATTTAAACTTAATTACCTCCATAAAGGCCCTCTCTCCAAACACAGTCACACTGAGGGTTAGTACTTCAACATATGAACATCAAAGGACATAATTCAGTCCATAATATCATATGTACTTAATATATAAAAATCTAAAAGTAATCCATTTATTTTCTTCCTCCTGAACAGTACAAAGACTTTAGAACGTTTTAGCTCAGACCATCCCTATCCCTTTCTATTTACATGCTACCGTTTTCTAATTTTTAGCTCTAATCTATTATTCTTCTATAAATTATATCATTTTTTATTTTTAATAATAATTTAGAGAATTTTATATATATATATATATTTAAGATCTTTGCTCACCATTGTTTCTTTCTTCTCAGACCCACCATTGGGTCATCCTCCTTCTGCCTGAATGTATCTTTTGAATGTACATCAGAGTGTGCCTTGCAGTGATAAACTCTCAGTTTTTGTTTGATAGGTCTTTATCATTATTGAAATATATTTTTGTGGTTATAGAATGCTAATTTTTCTTTGCACGTTGGGATATATTTCAATGTCTTTTGGCTTTCTTTTTTCCTCTTGAAAAGGCAGCTAGCTATCAGCCAAATTATGATTCCTTTGTAGGCAGTCTTTTCTCTTTGGTTGCTTAAAGATTCATGTGTGTGTGTATGTGTGTGTGTGTTCTAGCGTTATATTGTAATATACCTAAGTATATTCCTCCTGCATCTGTGTATTTGTCTTTTCCAAAAATTCTTGAGAATTCTCAGGTGCTATTTCTGAATATTCAATTGCCTCATGCTAGTTCTTTATTCTCTCCCTCTGAGTCTCCAATTAAACACATTACACTTCCTCACCATATTTTCTAGGCTTTTTAACATCTCTTTTTATTTTCTTTTCCTGTGTTTTGCTGAACTGCATTATGAATAGTAACTTCCAATTTATCTTCCAGTTAATTCTCTCTTCAGCTATGTCTATTTTATTGTTGACCCATCTATTGAGCTTTAAATGGTTATTTAAATTTTAATTTCTATAAATTATATTTGTCTCTTTTAAGATTTGCTTGGTAATTTTTATACTATCTTTCTCTGTACTTATATTTTCAATCCCTTCTCAAATTTTATTAGATATAAAGAAATTTATTTATATTTTGTGTCTATATCTAATAGCTATAGTGTTTGAAGTCCTGTGGATCTCTCTCTTTGACTTACTATATTTTCTGCTAGTTCTCATGTTGTTGCCTTATTTTCTTGCACGTTTTGTCCTTTTAAAATAGAAAGGCTAATTTTCTTTGAAGTTTCTATGGGAATTCTTTAAGTCCTGGGTTGCAGCTGCTTGTAAGAGTTTTCAATTATGTTGCTATTTCTCTTTTAACACACAAGTAACGCCAATTTATGCTTTAAAAAATACTCATGGTTAGGAGTTTTCAGGGAACATTATGTTTTCCCTTAAGTCAGTATGACATTTCCTTGATTGCTACTTCTGCAAAGGACACCAGGTTTATGAGTGTTTTCCTATATGATTCCCCATACACAGTTGGTTTTAGGCATTTTCTTTCATTCCAAGCTGTCCTTGCAACAGGATAAACTGAAATCTTGCTTAAAATTCTGTTTTGAAATAGTGATACATTTTAAAAGATTATTTTTGTATTTTAAATAGCATTTTGTTTAACAGGGATTCTGATTTGTCATGCTACTGGATAGACAAATCTGCTATATTATCTACATATTGTTGCAGTCATTTTTACCACCATAGAACAAAATTTCTCTCAATGGCACATATATTTTGGGTACTTTTGCTCTTTGCTAAGAAATTACGAAGGAAGCTTCTAAATAGTTAACATTTGGTGTAATAAAACTGTGTAAGTAAATCCTAGATTTAATAGTGATTTTCAACACTGCTAAAAATTAGTTTTTATAAAGAGTCCTCATGTCCTGAATGCTAAATTTTAAATATCTTTCTATTCATCACATGTAAAATAAGTATGTTTATTACTGTATAAACTTATATCCTGATTCATAATATGTAACAGTTTTTTAATTAACTACAGTGGACAGAAATCCTATTTCAAAGAGTCTTATTGATAACCTCAATTTCATTACCAACTCCTCTGGATTCTTCAGGTTATTAGTAATTAGAACTTTGCTAGATCTTCATGCAGAGTTCATGCCAGGAGTAAGGGCAGGATCCCCTCTTACATTTTCTTGCTACTCACTTATGTAATATTTTCATTCTGTGATTTCTTCACAGAAATCATTTTCTCATAGAAATCATCTAAAACCATATGTACATTATGGGAAGGCTGGTCTAATTAAAGCTAAGTAACATGACTATGTTACTTGTTATGCATTTAACTGAACACAGGTAACTCAGTATGCAAACAAAGAAAACCATCGTCTCAGCACCTCTGCACACATGGAGCTTCCACTCTCCCCTCCTCTTTTTACTTACATCATCCACCAACCTATGGACCATGAAAGCACCAATGTCAATCTGTGCATTGATTATTAGGAAAGATTAATTTATTTCTTGCTTTTCTAAATGTAAAAAGAGCGCATCTTCCATTAAGATAACAAATTGAGTAGGTCCATTTGCCTATGCTCTGTAGTGAATCTCCATTAAAACAAAAACAAATATACTTTAAGTCATAATGACACAGGAAAGTGACCCCCCAAATGCTGGCAGCCGCTTGAAGTCCAACTGAGTCCTTGGCTTCATGCGAGAAAGAATTCAGGAGCAAGCCAATAGTATAAAGTGAAAGCAAGATTTATTCAGAAACTACAGAAAGTCTACTCCACAGACAGAGCAGAGGCAAGTTTTCCCTGCAGAAGAGGACCTGCCCCCTGGTTCCTTTTGCCCTTCTATTTAGGCAACAGCTTGATTATAGGCTAAACAAGGGGAGGAATATTCATGGAAGGAGCGATGTTTTCCTGGAATTAGCGCGGCATCCTCTATTCCTCCACTATCTTGGCTCTAAGTGGTTGGAACTTGCCCTGGTTCTGTCCTGTTTTGATCAGGGTAATCCGAAGCTTTGTTTCAAGACTTCCCGGACTCAGGTATTGCTGCAGCAATGCTCAAAGCAATGCCCAAGGCAATGCCTGGAGCAATGCCCAAAGCAACGCCCAAAGCAGAACCTGTCAGTTCCCTGTCTCAGTAAACACAATTATATAAACATGAACAGAAGAGATGACAGCAAAATCATTTTGGAAGCTGGAAAGTAAAAGGATTGGTGGAAAATGACTGTTATCCCCAGTAATTCCTCAGAAGCTAAATCCTAAATCAGTAGTGAGGAAAGCCGATAAACAACCAATTTGCAAGCAGCAGCCTTCAAAGTTTTTAAAATGTTGAAAAGTGGGGGTAAGAAAAAAAAATTGCTTCTAAAGCAGTTAAATCCCCAAATTTCTTCTCCAACTCCACATAGATGCGACTGTTTCTGCTTCACCAAACTGAAGTATAATCTTAAACAGAGGGTAAGAAGAACCAGACATGGTTCTGGTTTGGGGGAGGATGTCACAGTGAAAATAGGGGCACTGAGTGAAAGGTTATATGCTGAATGTTGAGAATCTGCATTCTATTTCACTTGCCTGGCTGCCAGGTCTGTACCTTCCAAGAGTCAGCAGGCAGGAGGCCAGATGATTCTGCCCTGGGGAATACAACCAGCACAAGAGAAAAGATGAAAACATACTGGCAGTAGAGTTTTCTTAAAAAAAAAGGCCCAGTCAGATGATACCACAGTGAAGCTCACAGCCAACACCAAGTCCCAAAACACACAAGCAGAGCTTCTAAACAGCTTTTCACTGCCTTAAATGTGAGCAGACAACTGAAAGTTCCTGGATAGCTGAAGAAAGCCTCAGGCATGAAAGAGAGAGTTCTAAACAGACAAACAAAAAAACAGCAGCTAGTAGGAAACAGAGGCTGTGCAAGAAGAAAAAAACATGAGAAAAGAAAATATCATTAATATATTAAGACATAAAGAAATTGTTTTCATAGATACACAAATAGCATTCTATAAAAGAGAAACAAAAATACTAAAATATATCAATATAAAATAAATATATAAAATACAAATGTAACGCAAAAAGATATAAAAATATAAATGAAAAGTTCGATAGGAATAAATAAGATGAAGGAAATAATTAAAGTTTCCTAAAAAGAAAAGAGAAAAAAGAAAAGACTATGTCAAAAATTCAAGAAAAGTGCTATACTGAAGAATACAATTTTTATGATTAAAAGCCCACTGGGAGCCAATAAAATGGATGAAACAAACCCACACAGGGAGGGTATAATTTGAATTTTTTTCTGATTTCATAATACTATAAGAAGACCCAAAATTTTTCAAAAAAAAAAAAAGAAAAACTGATTCTTTAAAAGGGATCAAAAATTTGAATGCCTCAATACTTCTCCTAAGCAAGATCAGAAACTCAGTGACAATGGAAAAAATGCCTTCAAAATTCTGAGTGACATTTATTTCCAACCTAGAATCAATATCCAGCCAAAGTATTGATGAAGTAAGAGAGTAGACTTTAGTCTAAATAGCTCTTTTCAGTTCCAGAGAAAAAGTGACTAGATTTAGGACAGGCATGAAAGCCCTGGAAGAGATGCCACCAAGGCAATGAAATTGGTAGAATATTGATGTGGTTTATGTATCCTATCAATTGATTATCTTGAGAGAAGATTAAAACGACCAGGTAATATTTGGGACTGATTCAGTAGTATGTACTTAAAAAACTAAGCAAGGGTGGGAGGTGTGTGGGGGGAAAGAATTTTCTAACTCATTGGGGGGAACAGACAGGCAAATTAATATATATCATATTACTCAGCTTTTAACAGAGCTTCAGACAACATGCTGAAACCTTGTACTCTGCCCTGTAAGCAAAGTTATGTTGAAGCCATAAAGGGAGGATGATGGAGACATCAAAAGTATGTATTCAGTGAAGGAAGCTGTGAGAGAAATCTGCAATCACTGCCACTAGGTGGTAATAGTGAGTTATATCTGAACCTGCAGGATTTCTGTACTGACAGGTCCTTTGTGATGATGTCATAGGATTCTGCATTCGGTCATTAGTAGAAATTCTTTTTCAGTTATTTGAAAGAAGATGTGGAAGGCACACTCACTCCCAAGGTCTTAAATGTCATATATTTGCAGGGAGAATGGGATTGAATAAAAACAATGGGTTACAATTGTGGTAAAAGCAGTATGAAATGGAACTAAATGTAAAGTCTGAGATGTGGTTTTAAAAGTTCACATAAGTAAAAAGAATATGATCGGGAGAAAATCACTGAGAGGGTACTCAGCTACATGGGTTCTGTTTTAGATTCTGTGTTGACCAGCTGTGTCACATTTGAGATTCATTTTGCTCTTCTGAAATAGTAGATCTTTGTGCCAGATAATCTCTAAATACCTGTCTACTTTAATAGTCCATGATTCTTTTATATGTTAAAAACTTCTTTATGATTGTAGAAGATATTAAAGTATCAAGAAGCTGGCAGATCAAGAAATAGCCATTGCTAATATTTTGACATATTCCATTTCAGCCTTATTTCTAGTCACGTATGTGTGGAATTTTTATTTTAAAAGTTACATCTTTCTATATATTTAATTTCACATAAGTCTACTTATACATTGTAATATGAGCACTTTCCCATACAGCAAATACCCATGATAATGTCCTGTGGTCACCTTAGCACAACAGGTTTTCCCAGGCCACTTCATCCCTGGCAGTCCCCAGCCTCACCTCTCTAGATGCTTCTCATTTATTGTTTGCTTGGAATTCTTTTTTGTCTCCCAGACTCTCAGGATAAAACACACACACACACACACACACACACACACACACACTGACACACAACAAATTCCTCCTCTAATTATGGAGAAATGTAGTGATTATTTTGTTGTTCTGCTATCTAAAAACACATGTGCCTTCTGGGTCAGAGTCTTAATTTCAACCTCGAACAACTTATTTCAACTTCCTTTTGGGCTAGAGTCAAACTCTTGGCCTCAGGTTGAAATTACAATCTGGGCAAAAGACTAAAGATGAATCTGCTGTGATACACTCCCCTTTTGATAATTTCTGTACTACTAGTTGGCTTAATTAGTGGCTCATTTCTGACTTTCCTAGGAACTCTGTTTTTCTGCTCAATACCCTCTATTACTGTCTCTCTGGCCCTCAAGCCTTACCCCTTACTTCAGTAGTATTATCTTTTCCACTAGTTCAGCCCAGTGAACACAGGCCCTCGGCAAAAATAACAATAAATCCAAATGAATTACTCTAAATTTTTGATGCCTTTTGTAAATAGATCATGATATTTGTGTAAATATTGACTTACGTGCAGTGGCATTAATGTATGTTTTAAAGGTCTTTATATAGAAAATGGTGTGTTACATTCATGAAGGATAAAGCATAGCAAACATTCTTTTCTTTTCTGATTTTTATTTTATATCTGCCAATACATTTTAATCATTGTTTTTATATATATGCATATATTTGCAGTTAAGCTTTTATAGGAAATCTAATTTGCTCTTTATTTGTATTTTTGGAAGTTTTAAAGTGGCAATGAGAAATTATATACTTATTACATTGTTAAGTTTCCATTCTTATTATTAATTTAATAATATTCAAATTATGCATTACTTTCTAGTTTGTGTTTGCAGTCTTTCCTACAGTAAAATATTTAATACTTAAGCCCTAAAGTAGAGTTGTCACTTTGCATCACTCATAAGAAGTTTTAAACTCATTTTTCTATTTTATTTACATGCCATTTATTTTTTTCTTCAAGTTTTCAACAGAAATTTTTATCATATGGAAAATACAAATCATTTCCATGTATAAAATATAAGGCAAAAGGAGACATTTATAAATCAATTTATTTTGTTTGAAGCATAGATTCCTTTGGGGGGGGCTGACCTTTAAGTTAATTAGAAAGTAAAAGGTAAATTACAATCCAATGCACCTGACCCTGCCATGCTAAATGGCATTTCCCCATCCATGATGACTTTTAGTGAGTGGTAATTTTTTCCTTATTATGACTTCTGAAAAGGATCTTTCAATGCTAATGTCTCAGACAGCATGCCTGTCTGTATGGAAGAGGACATTTCTTCTGTTCATCCTGGAGAAAATGTAATCCTTGTACTCTGTTGGTGGGAATGTAAATCAGTGCAGCTACTGTGGAAAACACTATAGAGATTCCTCAAAAAATTAAAAAATAGAATTACATGTGATCCAGCAACCTCAAATCTAGGTATATATACAAAGGAAATGAAATAAGTATGTCAGAGAGATATCTGCACCCACATATTCATTGCAGCATTATTTACAATAGCCAAGATATGGAAACAACATAAGTTTCCATTGATAGATGAATGGATAAAGAAAATGAAATACGAGTTACTATAACTTCCTTCTGTGTCTTCTTGCATCTATTCTTGCCTATTTCAGACCTATTCTACGTACTGCAGTCTTAAGGAAAAGTCCAAATGTATTTTTGAAATATATGAACACAAAAAGACAAAAGATAACAGGCAACCAAGTGGAAGAGATACATTACCCACACAGAAGGAGCAACAATCTGATGTTCTTATCTGAGTGATAAAAGCCTCTTAAAAACCCATACAGGTGCCCCCAGATGGAGTCATTTTGAATACCCACCAAGCCTGGAGAGTACTAATGTCATATCTTAATTCGTATGCCCCTCAAATAAGACCTCTCCTAATCCTTACCACTCTTCTCCTGATCCTGTCCTTCTCCCAACACTGCAAATATGGACGATTTAGAAACTGAGTCTAGCAAGTGGTGGGAGGAATTAGAATTGCCAGGGAAATGTAGAGGGGAAAGCCAAACTCACAAACCTCCTTCCAAGTATAGGCTTTCAGACAGGCCTGATCTGGGGAGAAAAGATAGTTTAACTTTAAATAAAGTCAGGACTTTTTTAATTAAAGGGGGCACTGCTTATTTCAGCTACTGAAATGAAGCTTCTCTTTTGACTAAACATGACCAAAAATCTATTTATTAAATGAAATGACTAGAAAACTTGTTGGTTCTTCCCTGGATTTCACTATAGGAACAGCAAGAATCAAACCAACAAAGTGTGTTTATATGGGCCATGAGTGAGAGAAATAATGAAGTTGCTTTTGGCTTGCACCCTAGGAAGTCCTACTCTCAAAGAAAACACTTACATTTGGAATAGCGATTTCCCAGGTGGAACCATTTGAGGATGTGCCACTGTCCAAGGTGTAAATGTGGGAGGGGGTGACTGAGGTGGAGTAGAATTGAAGGTATTTAGAAATGGGGTCAAAAATCTGTGAGGCAGGAATATTTGAAAAGTTATTCATGAACATGGTATAGTCCTCCAGATGCTGACGGGATCTGGAGTACAGAAGATGATCGTATGCCAAGTGCAAATGTTATCTTAAATGGCAGCAGTGGGTGACCAGGAGATCAGAATGTCATTGTCAAAAGAATAGGGAAAGACACACCCAAATTACATGATCCTTGGAGAAAAACGGATTTATTTTGAGTGAGTAGAGGATTCATGTTCTGGAAAAGATAGCGGGGAGCAGGGAGGACACTAACTTCACCTCTCAATTCTGAGGTATATAGGGTTGAAAACATTCAATGTCAGGAGTGGTTTCCTCTGGGGACCATGCATTAGGTACCAAAGTGGGAAAACTCTCCAAAAAGAGGTTAAGGAACTTACTGACCATGTACCACCAATGTATTAGCAGAAAAACAATGGAAAGCTTTGGGAGTAGTGGTAAGAAGGGAAGACATGAGGGAAGAATTGGGTCAGACACAAAAAAGAAGGATGAGAGAATGAATGAAATTATATTTGTAAAATATCTCAGTGGTTTCAGTTTAAATGGTTCTTATTGTTAACACTTCTATTGACGGAAAGATAGGCACTATACTAGTCAGTTCAGGTTTCCATAACAAAACACCACAGGCTGGGTGACTTAAACAACAACAACAAAAATTTATTTCTCACAGTTCTGGAGACTAGATTAAATCTGGCAGGGTTGGTGTCTATTGAGGGATCTCTCTTGGGGTTGCAGATGGCCACTTTCTCACATGGCATACAGAGAGACATTAAGCTTTCTGATATCTCCTCTTATTAGGATGTTAATCTCATCAGACCAGGACCCCATCCTCATGATCTTGTCTAACCCCAATTACCTTCTGAATGCCCCATCTCCAAATACTATCACATCAGGAGTTAGGGATTCAACATATGAATTGGGGGTGGGGGGCACAAATGTTCAGTCCATAACAAATGTTGTTACTGCTTATTATGACCACAAATAGGACTGTTCTCATGGTATTTTGTTGTTGTTGTTATACAGAACTCAGGCACAGGAAACAAATATCGAACAAAGAAAAACCACATGATGTGTAAACTAATGTGTTTATGCATTGCTTACTCTTCTACCATTGGTGGACTGACAACCATCACTGGTACCTCCACCAACCTGATCTTCAGTGAGCATTTCAATACGTAAGTAACATTATTGAATTGGTGATTGAACAAATGGGCAGCACATAAATTATAAAAATTATTCTCACCTGATTCAGAGAATCCAAGGACAGAGATGCTACGTTAACTCCCTTTTGTTTTTTCCCAGCAGGACATCTGTAAGTCTACAGACCTTCCTTTGTACTGAGATATAAATAATCAGGACATAGTGAATTAACCTGTGCCTACAGATTCCCCAGGTCAGCTCAGAGGAGATAACTCTGAGCCAGAGTTAGGTGATTGTTAGCCTGATAACTCTAATTGAACATGCAGGACATTTTTCATTGCAAATAATACCGTGAACGGTAGTTAGCTAAAGTAAAGAAGAATTATTCTCATGGGACAATTTACGTAGAGTTTGGGACTTGCATTTGAACTTAAATAATGAGTGGTGAACAAAGGTACCAATTATGGAAAACTTAGTGTTTGAATTCAAAAAAGATTTGAAGGATTGCACAATTATAAGAAACGTCAGTAATAAGAAATGTCGGAAATGTCAGACTGGTTCTACTAAAAGGACAGATAATAGAGTTCCAAGAAGGTTTGTAGCATTGAGTAAACCCAAGAACAGGACTTCGGATCACAGAAAAATTAGGGCTCAGAGGCAGGAAAGCTACACTCTAGGAAATGGATTCACAGACTCTATGAACTTTCTGAAATTATTTGCAAAATGTTCTTCATGCACATATATTCCAAGAAATCAAAGACTCAAAAAATGTCAATCTTCATTCTAGAAAGAATGGGAGCTTGTGTACAAAGAACATTGATGTAAAAGTTTAGGATCAATATTCCACAGACCTCCGTGTATACTTATTGTTCCTATGAATACACATCCATCATGTATACTCCAACAACCAATTTAGAAAGAAACCTTTAAAAGACTTTTGGTTTATAAAAGATACTTCTGAAATTCACAGTGCCAGAGAGGATTTATCCAATATATCCCCTAATTCAAGACAGGAAATACACCTGATCCCTTTCTGAAAGCTAGATTTACATCCTTTCTCATGAATTCCCCAAGGAAAGAGATTCCACATCTTAAGCCCCTGTATGAGTTTTTTTTCCTAATATTTAGACCAAATTCTTATTGTTTTATCTTTGTTAATGTTATAGAACTGATGGTTTCCAGCATTCCTGTGGAATTACTTTTTACAGTTGAAATGATTTATACTGAGTTTTCCTTTGGTCTTTGTGTCTTGTACAGTGTACCAACCCAATTTCCTGTTTTATTTAACATTTTCCTTTACTCTTTGGATGCATTTATCCATTTGTAACAACAGATTGAGAACATTATAGCACTTTGAACAAAATGTTTCAGGAACTATTTTCCCTAGTGCGTAATGTTCTAATTCTTGTAATCATTAAAAAGCACTTTAAATTTAGGGAGTGCTTAAAATGTGCTTTGAAATTTAGTGTTTTTTTCTTCACAAGGTTGCCTTTGCATTAGGAATTATATGCAAAGTGGAAAAACCTCAAAGACTCCTTTTTTGATATAAAATACTGGAATATAAAAGAAAACATACCCTTATGTGAAAAAAATATAATTGGTAGTTTATGTAAGCTAGATATTGAACGAACTTTGAAAAAAACTGTTGGCCCTCCAAAATACAATAGCATCCTAAAGCAACAAGGGAATGGAATGCATTCAGTTCCATTGGAAACTGTTATAAAAGCTTAAAATTCCAAAACATATATTCTTTGTTCAGATGTTTGGAGCTGGAGAGAAATAGCCCTTTATCTACATATCTACCACAGTAATGCTACCTTGACACTACTTGCCATCTTTTTGAGCAATATCAATGATCATTTTGAACAATTTCATTTTGGATCTCTCCCAGTTCCAAACGGTACATGAAACCTCAGAGTCAATGGTATCCTACTATTTACATTTGGATAAAGGTGACATTTTATAAATAAACTAATGGAGGAAGAGATTGTATAACATATTCTGAAGCTCTATCTATTCTTTTGAGATATTCATGTATATATATTTTATATCTTTATATAAAATGTCTTTGCATATAATGTCTATATAATGATAATAATAATAATAATAATGCCCTTATGTCTTTTGTTCTTTTTTCTACACAAAGAAAATAATAACAAATTCTGAGAAGGCTGAAAGTTATTCAGTGGAAATAAAAGCAGACCTCTATTCATTCACTTAGTCAATCAACAAACATTTGTTGAGGACTGACAATGTGCAGTGTACCATTTTAAATTCTATTAAAGAATACAAAAAATAAACATGCCAGGAAGAAGATTCCATCTGATTGTCTAAACAAAACATATGTATGTGAGAACCATTAAAATTTGTAAACATAATAACATTTTGTTTTTTGACATATAGATGGGAAGGTAGAGTGACAGGTATTGAGTCCTGGCCAGATAATTTACATACACTACAGTGTGCACATATCCTCTATATCCTTGCTGTGGAGCTGGTATATAATGTTGATCACAAACATAGGCTCTGGAGTTAAAATGCTTGCGTTCAGATCCCAGCTCTTCCATTCACCAGCTAGATGACTTCGGACAATTACTTAAGGTCTCTAAGCCTGTTATCTTTCCAGAAAAATGAGGAAAATAATATAATCTCTCTCTCTGAAAGTGCTGTTTTGAGTTTTACATAAAATAAGCAGCCCTTGGGGCCTGGCACAAAGCATGTGCTCAATAAATGTTGAATATTATTGTCATCAGAACAGAGAAAATTGAGGCTCGATTTAGCAGATTGGAGACAAAACCAAGGTCAGTCAGACCACAAAGGTAAAAATTTACTTCCCTAGAAACATAACTGAAGGTGTGTGCTAAAAGAGGGCTGTAGCTATGTGCAATATTCCTTGGTTCGCACAAATTGAAACAATTTTAAAAGTGGTAAACACCATGCTTATGGAGTAAATGATAAAAAATAATTCATGAAATCAAAGTTCCAAAGTCTGTAACAGGTTTTCTTAGGGAGGAGTGGAATAATCTGTGCATGTTTTGCGCAGTTTAGAATAACAGTGTGCAGATTGGTGCTATAAGAGTCTGGAGATAAGGAGCCAATTAGGAGTGCATGATCAAAGTACAGACAGGTGATGAAAGGCAGAACTCGGCTAGTTGTGAAGTGACAGAAGGATTTAGACATGAGACACCGTAATGTCGAAAGGTCATGAGTAATTAGGCGTGAGGATTCAAGGGTAAGGAGGGGTTAGGACAACTCTGGGGACTTTTTTCCATAAGGCTGGATAGATGAAGATGCCATGAACTCCTTGAGAAAACATGGGGAGGTGCAGATTCACTGGAGAAATTAATAAATTTGAATTTGGATCCATTGAAATGGCCTGCACAAAGTCTATCCATAGATTTTAAGCCCCCATTTGCAAATGCATTATTTGAGTTAATATACATTTGGGCGTCTATATATATAAAAGCAAAAATTAAATTCTTGAGTGTGGAAATGGTCACATAGGGAAAAAAAATTAAAAGAATCAGACTGAAAACAGTTAAGGAGTGATTATGTAGTGGGGAGGGGAAGGAAGCAAGTTTAAACGGTTCTTTCAAGTTTGACAAAGAAAAGAAGAGAAGAATAAGCATAGTATGATCAGAGGCAGAACCTTCATTTAGAATAAGGGTGAGATGTCTGTCTGGTTTTATATTCAGGGAAAGGGGACAGTAAAAACAGAGACACATGAGATTTTGAAAAAAAATAAAAAGAACATTGATCAGAATAGAGTCTAGTGGAAATGGAATGAAATTAGAAGCAAGAATGGAGATGTTTGTCTTGATAAAGAAGGTCGTAACCTCCTTAGTGGTAACAGGAGGGAAGAAGAGAACAAGTGAAGACAGAGGAATTTCAAATCATGTGTGCATCTCCCTCATTTCACAGATGAGGAGATTGGGGCTCAGTAGTTTAAATGGTGATTACTAGTCAGCCAAGGGGCCGGGAAGTGGAGGCAGGTGGCCTGAGTCCCAGGGCACTTTCCCTTCAGTAGCTTCACTGCCTCAGAGATCGATCCGTGACCACTGATGAAGGTGTAATGATGGCAAACTTCTAAAAGTAAGCACATTTTCTGCCAGAGATAAGTAAGAATTATATAAGTATTCACATTCACTTGTTGCATTTTCTTTTTATAAAATACAAACAGGTACACATAATAAATATTATTGAAAATATCAGCAAAGCTGGAGGTGTGGCCAGTTAGACTAAACTATTCCTTTGTTGCCAATCTCATGAGCTAATGTGTGGTTTGGAAAGTAGAATTTCAGAATAATATTAACAAGACTGAGCCAATTATCTAATTCAGTTATGAAGTATAATATATTTCTTGCATTCTTAATCTTAGAAACTAGGAGCTGTGGCACCTAAATTCTGAAAACCCTACTCTCCCCTGTGATTAATTCACCATTAGCCTTGACAAGTCCTTGGAGCAGGGCATTCCGGAAATATTCTTTGTTCCACCACCCACTGTTGTAATCTTGCAGATTCATTGGGTTTTTATTGGCTCTTCCATTAGGAAAATCCTGTTTGCTTAATGCTTTCTACCTGACCCTTTTCCCCTTCTTCTCTACTGATAGACTCTTCAGTCACCACCTAATCTCCTTTCCCAACACTATGGTTAATAAACACTATTCTGCATTTAACCCATTACTTTCTGCTCCAGTTCTTGAAAGACCAGCTGTTTCATCCTATCAGACCAACCATTGGCTGGAGTCACTCCAAGAGCTAAAAATAGTAATACCATTTGATCCAGCAATCCCATCTACCCAAAGGAAAAAAAGACATTCTATAATAAAGACATCTGCACTTAAATGTTTGTAGCAGCACAATTCACAATAGCAAAGATGTGGAAACAACCCAAGTGCCCATCAATACATGAGTGGATTAAGATAATGTGGTATATGTGTACCGTGGAGTTCTACTCCACAAAAAAAAAAAAACAATGCTGAACTAGCACCTCTTATATTATCCTGGATAGAGCTTGAGCCCATCCTTCCAAGTGAAGTATCACAAGAATGGAAAAACAAGCACCAAATGTATGCACCATCAAACTGGTACTAACTGATCAACACTAAGGTGTTCACATGGTAGTAATATTCACTGGGAGCCTGTCAGGTGGGAGGGGGCGAGGGAGCGGGTAAACTCACAACTAATGGATGTGGAGCGCACTGCATGGGGGAAGGGCACACTTGTAGCCCTGCTGTGGGTGAGGCAAAGGCATTATATGCAACCAAAATGTTAGTTCCCCCATAATATTCTGATATTAAAAAAATTTTAAAAAAAGGAAATTTAAACATCACAGAGTTTGGATTTAGACCTTAGTTCAAAATTTAAGCCTATCATATATTAGTTTAACTTCTCTGAACATCAGTTTCCTTATCTGTAAAATGGAGACAATACTAAAACGTATAACATTATTGTGAGGATTCAATGGCATAATGGGGGCAATGTAGCTCCAGCAGAGGGCCTGTCACATATCAACTTGTCGACAATGATAGCTATTGTTATTGCCACTGCTTCTATTTTTGCTATTGCTGTTAGAAATCTAAGCCTGTATCTTTAATAAAAAATAGTTAACATTTGGAAAAGCAACTTCTGGAAGTATACACATATAAAACTGAAAGGTGTCTTTGTCTCAGAAATAATTCTGTCATTAGTCAAAAGGACTGTCATCAGTGTGGTGGACACTAGCTTATTGTGACTCTTAATGGCCAAAATCTATTAAAAGGCTGTAAATTACCACGACTGCCTTCACTCTTTTGAAGCCATTTCTGTGTATTTCACTGGTATTAAAGTTATTTGTCATTTGTAGTTGGGAGTAAGAGCTGCAGTGACAACGTTATCTTCCTAAGTGTCAACAGCGATGTGTGCATGTGCTTTAGGTTAAAGCCTGTCTGTGCGTTATGATACAATCATTTCTATAGTTGTTTTAAAATGCCCTTAAAACGTAAAATCTGTACTCTAGCCCATGGATGTTTTTTGCAACATATATGGCATTTTTCTATTTTCACCTGGGAGCTGAAGTTAAGGGCCTGAGGGGTTAACAAAACGAGGTTGTGTTTTAAACTTTTCCTGGGTTAAAAATCCAGCTTCACTGACTGCACAATCTGTGACCTTGAGCAATCCACTTAATCCCCTTAACTGTTTCTTTCTTCCTGCGCAATGGATATTAATGCTTTCCTCACAGGATTTCTGTTAGAATTAAAAGCGCTTAGCTCATCTGCTCCTTCCTACACCCGTGCCTGACCTCTAAAACTTAGCGTGCCCCAGGGTGTGCTGCCAGTTCCTCTTAACTTCTACAACTCCACTTACTCCCTAAATTACCATACCCATTTTCATTGTTTATGATGCTGCCTATCTGCTGATAACTACCAATTTTATATCTCTATCCCTGCCCTGTCCTATGAATTCCAGACTCACTTATCTCGCTGCCTATCCAACGTGACCACTTGGAAAAGTAACGGACATTTCAAATCAACACACACAGGACAGCATCCTCGATCTACACCTCTCCCTTGCCCTCTCTGGTCCACAAACACGCCAAACTCATTCCTAAATAAGCCTTTTGTACCTGCCATTTCTTCTCTCTGGAATACTGTTTCCCAATTATTCACACAATTTCTTGCTATTTAGATCTCATCTCAAACATCACCTACCCTGACCATATTATGTAAAATTTCTTCCTTCCTCTAATATTACATTATTCTGTAATGTAATATTTATTGTCTATTTTATTATATGCTTACCTGTTTATTACCTGTGTGCCTCATTTTCATGCAAACTTCATGAGAGCCTGGACCACATCCATCTCATTCACCACCGTGTTGCCAATAGCTAGATGAATGCTTACATGGTGGACACCCAAACAGTGTTGGGTGAAAGAAAAGGATATTTATCAGAATTAAATTTCTTAACATAGTTCATGATAGAAGAAATCTATATTTGCTTGAGGCATATGTTTGCAGTCACTTTATTTGTAGGTTATGAAAAAAAGTGGAAAAAGGAACATCGCAGCAAAATTAATCCCTTAGAGTATGCCATTCATTCCATTATTTATTCACAATATTCACTGTAGGTCGAAGGGTAAAGGTTATGATTATAGAGGCCACAGCGCTATGTGGTTGTTTATATATTTCCTTACCTAGTGAAGAAAAAAAGAAAACGAAAATAACAAAAATAACGAAAATAACAAAATTTAACTTTTTTAGGATTTCATTTTTTCACCTATCCCTCCAAGCAAAAATTCAGAAAAGCCCCTCTTTAGTCAAGCAAATTTTACAGGATTTTCTCCTGTGGGCAGATAGAGCAATGCAGCCAGATTTCAAGGTATGAGCCACAGATGGTGAAAAATTAAATTAGGCCTGGGGACATTGTTCTAAACCTAATCCAAGTAGTATTTCTGGGTGTCATTAGGCTTGCCGAACAGAATAAATAACACAGGTCATTTTGCAATCCAAGTCTAATAAGTTGATGGGAAATCAGCTCAAGCCTTTTATTCCTCATTTTATTTTCCAACTGAAGACGATAAACATTTTTCAAAAATGAGCAATTTTCAGTAGAGCCTGGTGGATGTGATAAAGCATGTTTTCACTCGTCCAATTCTATGTATTTGCCAACATTTCTCATTGTTATTTGCCACTTTCTAATTGCGTTCATATGGAAGCTAATCTTTGTATCTCTTCAAGGTAGATAAAAATTGTCCTCAAGTTGCTAAGGATAACTCTTGGGCTCAGGGAGATTTGTAACTTTTCATAGGCTCAAAGAAAATTATAGAACACATTAGAAATCTGGAATTTTGAGAACCTATTATTATTGTTTTTAAGTATTCACATCACCTAAGGACCATCTTAAAGTTGAAGAAGAAACACTCTGAAATACATAAATTTGCTACATAGATGTAGCATGAAGCATTTTATTTATTTACATAATCTTTTTTAAATGACAAAATACAAGGTATGATTTAAATACAACAAGCATTGAAAATCTGTTTCTATAAAGTTCTATATATTTTATGATTTCAAAATTATTTAAAATACGTTAATGATGTTTTTATTACTTTTACACATTTTCTGTATTTTTTAGATTTCCAGCTCTGGCTTTGTGTTATTGCCTCAAGAAAAAAAATATTAAAGACACCTGTTTCTCAAATTTCCCATTATTTTTTTCCATAGTTATAAAATGAATGATTCTATGAGAATTTATTTGGTTTTTAGACTACATTTTAGAACAATGAATGTGAGGTTACCAAAGACACTGTGCTCGTATCTGACCTTCATTTTCTGTTGCTGTTATTCTGTTATTATGTGAATTTAAAAGTTGAAAATAACTAGAAAAGTTAAAGGAAAAAGTTGATATTTTCCATAGAATTTTTTTATTATTTTTACATGGCTTAGTGTCATTCCATTTGACTGAGCCCTTCGGCATGATCTAGTTCTAGGAAGAAAGGGCTGTCGTATGCCTGGTGAGATGGTTGCAGGACTGAAGAATCAGAGGGGAAAACAGCCAGGAGACATGAGATGGACTGGATCACAGTTCCTTCGAAGGTCCCAGGGGTTCCAGCTACCAAGGCAAAATGGGAACACTTAGTCCTGTTAATGTTTGCCTGTTCCCAAGCCTGCTTATTTGTCTTTCCTCATTCACTGATAATGTGAGTAGTAACAACAAAACACACTCCCCGTCATACACATTTAATGAATATCAAGTACTGTGCTTGTTTTCTCACAAGCACTTCCTTAGAGATTGAATGTAGGGAACACAAATCAAAACATGCCCATTCTTGCTTTTGTGAGATGCAACAAAAATTATGCAGCTACAGAATCAAGTCAGGAGACAAGCAGTAAAACTACTCTACTTAGTGGTGAGTACATCCCAGGACTTCCTTCTTGGCCAGCAGCACGGGAAAGATGTGGGCTTCTGCTTCTCAGTGACCATTCATGAAGGGTTCCACTTGTCCCTCCTTCCCTGAACACCTCTCTGTATTTTCACAGACGCTATCCTGACTGCCAGTGCCTCAACTTTGGATCATGGTTTACGTTTTCCTTCCCAGCTGCTATTATTATTCTACTCTTGTCCTGGATCTGGCTTCAGTGGCTTTTCCTAGGATTCGAGTAAGTAAATATTTTATATTAGTAGGATAAATAAAAGTGTGTAAGTTTCAAGTTCCTAGCTCCTTATCCAGTGCTTTTTCACCTATGCCAAGCACACTGTATTTATACATTTTTCTTAGACACAAAATTGACGAACAAAAACACATATTTTACAAATAAGTTAGGATCTCATTTAAACAACATTAGCAGTAGAAAGAGTATGTAGAAAGCAAATGCATTCTAGTGAACTTTGAATGCGAAGCCAACAAGATATAATGGCCAGAAGGGCATAGGAAACTCATTATGATGTCCAACTGGCTAAAGTAGAATTTTAAGGTTCGCCCCTCCACTTGATTTTATGTGGGGATTTCCTTGGGTTATCAAGTTACTTTAATCTGTAGCACACAGGGCTTCCTGCTTCGTGTTGGCACCAAAATTGATGTCACCTTCAAAATATCAAGGAAAATAAAGATCTGAGAATGTTCTCTGTGGGAAGAATATCGAATTAGGGAATCATGAGACCAGGGATAAAATTGTGGCTTCTTAAAGGCCAGATGAGTGATTCTTGCAAATCCAGACCCATTCTCAGTCTCAGCATCTTCAGCTGCCAAATGATATAATTTACCCAGAAGATCAGTAACATCACTTCCAAGCTGTAATTCTAACACATATGGATCCATCTTGAACACATACAAGTTAAAGTAAGAATTATTGATCAATATAGACCTGCTGATGCTGCTAAAATGTTAAATATATGTATCAAAGAGAATTTCAATATATTGTATTGGCTGGTATCAAAGCTGGTAGTTCATAAATACCAATGAGTTAATGACTTAGATGACAGGAAGCATTTACAAATGTGAAGGGCTCCTAAGCAAAATCTGAAATGCAGCAGTGTATTTTTCAAATCATTTAGCAATGCTCCAAAGAGAAAGGTAAAATAGCTGTTTATCAAACCTTGAGAATTCTTTTTCCTGAAAAATAAAACAATTTAAATTCATTTTTGTAGGGTTTTACTTAAATAATTTCAGTGACCTATGAATAAAACAGCACGTTATTCACCGAGCCAGTGAGGCTGAAGTCAGCTATTTGTTCTTCCTTTGCAAAACAACTCACTGGGATCAGGTGCAGCTCCATGCCTGTGCCCATGTTTTCCAAGCCTAGTAATATGAGGGCTGACATTCTCCCCTCTGCATTCCTATTTCTGGTTTTTCTCCAGAACTGACACAGTTTTGTTAGCAGTGAGAAGATGGTACCAATGATTTTTCTAAAAAAACTCTATCCAGATTGTGGGAGCAGCGTGTGGCAGTCCTCCTGTTGAGGCCAATGTGTAGAATGTCACTGACTTCAGCAGGTGGGCATCAATGGGTAGAGGCCAGATGCATACCAAGTGCCTCTTCCAGGAAAGCCAAGCCTTTGAGGGCCTATTCGATTGTACAGGTGGCAATGCAGGCTACAGGGGACAGGAATCTCAAGTCGGTGGAGTCACAGGCCAACAGTTGTTTCATTCTTTGTTGCTACATATAATGACATTATAAAATATATATGAAACCATTTTCATTATTTCAAAATGGCCTACAACTTCTAAAGGAGAAATTAAGAAGATAAGGGGCAAATAAATATATTGAGATATGTTTTCCGTGAGGAAAAATATCCTGTGAAGTGCATACATTCGGCAAAGTCCATAAATCACGATCAGTGGCATGTTTAAACAGTCCCCTTGGTGTCCACTGTTGGTTAGACACTGCATGGCTTCATGCTCCAGCTAATTTTCCAGTGTCCTTTTCAGTCTACCAGGATGTTGACCTCCAGAAGTTTTAGATCGACAAACAGAAATTATCAGTTACTCCCTGGCGGACTAGCATACATTTTGATTAGTGTGTCGGCTGTTAACACAGTTAACTCACCCATTATAAATGACTCCAGCATAGTTGGGAAGAGACGTTCATATGTCAGTGCCACTGACTTTATTTAAATGGAGAAGCTGATGCATTGTCATATGCTTCATCGGTTCCTTTGTGAAGGCATTAGCCTTTATCTGCAGCAAAGCCAATTTGGCTTTTGACTTAACTATTGTCTGCAACCAAAATGGCAAAGTATATATGTGGTATCCTGGGTACAAAGTAGTTTCTAAAGATACTTTTATCTCTTTCTTTAACTATACTTTCCTCTTCCACAGGTGGTTCTCTAGGTGGCCTGTAGATTAGTTATATTATATTTCTTATGATACTTAGTATTTGTATTGCAACAAGGGACAAAATTCCAAGACTGGTACCAGTCAGCAATATAATAGCGATTGTAAAAAGAAATTTCTCATTGATTCCTCATTGATTGCAAATGCAACAATGTCCATCTACTTATGTTCAGTGTTGGGGCGTATGCATGAGGGTGATTATGAATGTATAGGATGAATGGCTTAAGAATTGCGGAAATTCTGCTCCTTCAAAGGGAATCACAGTCCAAATAAGGGTAAATAGCAGAGTTACAGGAACAAATGTAACTGTAACTGAGAGATAACTACTCTCCCAACCCCCAATCTTCCTATGTACTCCCTCATAAATATCCATGTTTGCCCCAGCAATTTTACAGAAGAAAATGTCTCTGCTTTCTATACCTACATATAATGTAAACTAACTGAGCTACTCATAAAAGTTCCAAGATACAATCCATAAGAATCTGCCCATTTTCCTATTTGTTTCTTCCTCTGGAGGAATTTTTACAAATCTACATCTAGGAAAGTATTTTACAAAAAATGTCCAAAGTTTTGAAGACCCTGGACTTCAGAACAGAAAAATTAGTCATAGGGGAAAGAGGTCACTAAACAAGCAGTAAAAAATAATGAAGAGTGACAGTTGTGATTGGAAATAAACTGAAAGATTATATCGTGGGTACTATTAGGGGTGGAGAAAGTTGAAGAAAAAAAATTTAATAGAGTTGGTTTTACTTCTGAGAATAGACCTAGTCTGGACTCTGACTATGATCGGTATATGTGACTTCCCTGCCTTAATGTCTAACTCAAGTTTAGCATACTTTGTGAAAATTGATGGATCTGACATCAACTGTTTGATAAATTTGCCAAAGGTACTATTGAGTTGGTGAGTCAAGGATTTACTGTGCTCGCCAGTGCTTAGAGATGCAGGGCCAAAGAAGACATCCATGACACTGTCACTATCCTTCCCTCAGGATAATTCATCTAACTAGTGGGATAAAACTTGTCTGTGTGCAATAATTAGCAAACAAGATGTATCATAAACATATTTTGAAAATATAATATAATGGTCAAGTATATAATAAAGAGTTAGTTAGTGATAAGCAGCACGTGGCAAAATTCCAATGGTGCAAATGGACTTGGAAAAAGAAGAGATTGGTGGAAGATATGGAAAATATGCAACAAAAATTAAGCCTTGAAAAGTGAGAAAACCAGGCAAAAACAGAAAAGAGAGGACAGGATATTCAAAGAAAGAGCTAGAAATATAAGCAAAAAGCACAGATTTCTGTTATTAGCAGGGAGATTCATATTTTATGAAGATTTCACAAAAAATGTATTTCATAAAGGAGGGTGATAGGCAAAGAATCCTTTAAATAATAGGCTTAATTATTTTTTCAGTTTCAAGATGTTCAAATGTGACAAAACCAAACCAATCCAACAAAAAGCTTGTGCTGAGGTGATTAAGAATGAATACCAAAAACTTGGGCCAATGAGGTAAGATACACACACACACACACACACACACACGCACGCACGCACGCACGCACACGCACACAGATATGTGCTGCTTCTATTGCAAGTAGCTGTTTAAAAGCAAATCAGCACTTAAGTGCCTGAAAGGTATTTATAACACTTGATTAGGGCCCCAAAATTACTAAGCATTGGGATGTAACTCAACATAACAAAATACATCCTGTTGTCTAACTAAAATTTTGTCAGGTAGAATGAAAAGCTGACAGATCCCACAGGGGAGTAAGGTTTTTTCTACCTGTGCTGATGCTCTCAGATGATTGACACATCCAACTTTTACAGTGTTTAGCGTTCTGCTAAGACTCCTGGCAATAGCTCAGGGAATTTCTGTAAATGTCTTGACTGAGAAAATAAGAAATTATGGCACTGGAATTTTTCCACAGGTATCAAGAAATTGTGACCTTGGTTCTCTTCATCGTAATGGCCCTGCTGTGGTTTACCCGAGATCCTGGGTTTGTTTCTGGCTGGTCTGCACTTGCTCCAAAGTGAGTGTTCCATGCTACCTTTGTCAGCCTTTCCCATTTTATATTCTGCTTCCCTCCTATGTAGTTTCTGTGACTCTGGAATATTGTATGAGATGTTTTTTTCTTCCCTTTCCCTTGAAAAGATATTTTTACTTGTAATCTTTTCAGAAAGAAACTAAATATAAAGAATGAAATCTAAGGGAATACCGTATAAAGGATAACCATACTACCCTGTCGCTAAAACCCAAGGTCCATTAAACAAGCCTATTCCCATTCTTACAGAATTAGAAATATAATCTGCAGGAAGGCTATGTTCTATGGCAGTTAGGAGTATAGATTTTGGAGCCACACTTCATTTCTGGATCTTCCATTCACTGTGGGCGAGTCCCTTAATTTTCAGTTTCTTCATATGGAAAATAAAGATGTTAATAGCACATAGAATAGTGTTGCCTTTCTCCCTATAAAAGTGCTCTATCAATGTTTGTTATGTGAAATAAATGTCACTCAGTGCCTCTTAATAATCTGATATAAATTCATATTCTGTGTATTTTATCAACATAATTTTTTTGCTTCTGTGGAGGACTATTTATTTGGTTCAATGTCTTGTCTTTTTCCCTATTTATGTACATTTTTGAACCAGTTCGCTATGAATTCAGCCCAGCTTCCCTTTTATAGATAAGGAATTCCTGAATAAATGATAAGACAGATTTTAAAAGCTGATGCTAGGAGCTAGGTCAGAGTTAATTTTATCTCTCAGTGTCTTATATACAAGCAGTCATTGCTGAGTCATGTGAAGTGAGGAGGAAGAGAACAGCATAATTTTCTAAATTTAGGGCCATCCTACATGTAATATAAATAACTTGGTTGTGAGATTTTTGTTCTCAATCTATTTTTCACTAAAGTACTCTAATTTCTAAATCAAGCAGATTTCTTACTTGGACTTCCTGTCTCACATCCCCCACAAAAATCCATGTATTGTGGGGCAGAAACCAAAATTGTTTATGTCAAACGTATTCTGCCCACATGGACTAAAGAAATTTCTCTCTCCCTGAATTAGAACTTTTGGTTTTACAGGCATTGCCAATACTTTTTAAAGAGTGCAAAGTCTGAATTCAAATTCCTAACGACTACACAAGTCAAGCAATGCAATGTGGTAGCATTTTTTAAAGGGTCAACTTCAGCTTTTCCTTTAGGAGTAAAATTTTTTTTATTTTGAGAGGTATAAACAAAAATATTATCCAAGTATTTAAAGCAAGTTATTGTTTAATAATTGGTTAGTACTTTGTGGTTTTGTGCTAGGATATAGAACAACATAAAAAATAATTATTCCCCTTTTTAAAATCCAACTCCTACCATCCTAGATAGGGAGATTCTTTCTCTAAACACCAGTATGTAAGAACTAAATGAAATAAGACAATAGCTAATAAAAACCTGGCAGAAATCCCAATAGGAAATTCAATATAATCAACTTCTATTTGCCATTCTTTATTGAAGGAAACCGTAATACAGGACACACTTTGTTTGTAGCAGGAAAACAGTGTATTGGCTATGGGCAGGTGCTCATGTCACCTAGAATTCTCAGAAAAAAACAATAGGAAAGAATCAAATGTTTGAGAGAGGATGAGATTTGAAAATACAAATCTAATTGGCAAACCCAAAGCAAATAAAATTTGTATAAGCTTATTATTTTGTAATACTGAGACAACCAAACTTAATCCATAATAAACTAAAAATGAAAGTTATGATAAAATAATAATCATTTTAAAAGTCTTTTGAAAATAAATTATTTCAATATTTATGCTTTGATGTTACTTAAGGCATATATTCTACAGAACTATATTAATATTTTGTATGTAGAGTTTCTAGACATTTAGAATTTCTAAAGCCAGAATGATACAGCAAGATTTATAGCTACTACCTAATGTTTTCATTCCATCTGTTTGAACTTGGACTGATTTCAATGTGTCTTTTCATATAAAACAAAATCCGGTTACATGATGCCTGGCCCAATTTGCCAAAAAGTCAACCAAAAATTATAACCGAAATAAAATAAATAAGGAAAAATAAAATAATAAATATTGGTCAAGTTTGTATAATAAATTACATCACGGTAGGTAGTCAATAATGAAAGGACATAAGTGTATATTTAAGGAAAGCAGACTGCTTTACAAATTGTTAGGTGGAGAAAGATAACACATTTCCTTGATTATATATTTAATAGGTTTTTTAAGTAAATTATAGAAGTAGAAAAAGTTGTTTAGTATGTGCACATTACTGAGTTACAAGGTAGCAAAATAATTGTTAGGGTGTGCATATTTCTTCTCAGGTTACAAAAATGCACTAGACAATGTTGCTGACTTTTAAAACTGAATTCTAATTACTTATACCTATTTCATTTATATCTGGTCTCCAGGTGTTTCTTAACTATTGAGGCTTCTGGGAACCAGTCTTATTTGTTGGAATGGCCTGGTGATTCTAAGACCCCATCTGCTCCTGAATCACTTTTAATTTATACAACGATTATTTATGAGCATTGCACAAACCACTCCAATAATTTATATTCTTGATTGCGTTTCATAGAGTACAAAGCATTAAATAGGTTGATTTCATTCGTATGATATGGCTAGGGCCTGTAACCACAGAAGCAGCTGTTATACCTTGGAAAACAGATCAATTTCTTTTCACAATTTATAGAAGAGTTTTGGGAGACTCTAGAAACAGCAGGCTTTGCTACAATTTGATTGAAGGAATGTTAGGTTGTTATATATCAATTATATGAGGCTTTGCCTACTCTAGCAATTGTTTCAAATTCGATTCTCTTTCAATATGATTAAAAGAAATAATTCAAAGAAGAAATTGTTTAACAAATCTATAAGCTTACCTAAAAGGAAAATTTGCCACAATAGCCTAGTTTGTCTGCACGTGTAGGAAATATGGGAACAATAGGAATGTGAACTGAGATTATTTGCTCTAGTAAATTATGTCATTTAATTGGAAATACATAGATTTTAGAACAGATTATCCAGAATAAATACTTACATGGTATTAACATAATTGATTGGTGTTTAGCTTATGTAACTTCTTGTTGCCGGTTTTTAATACACATTTGTTCTTTTTCAGGTACTCTGGTTTTATTACAGATTCGACTGTTGCCTTACTTGTAGGACTCCTATTTTTTATTATCCCAGCTAAGAGATCGACTAAAACTGCATCTACAGGAGAAATTGGTTGAGTATCATTTATCACTCTGAACGAATGTGACGGGAGAGCAAAACATAAAATCCCACCGGTTTTAGTTAGCACTTAGAACAGAAAGAATGGCCATTCTGGCACGCCCCTGGCTTAGCATGACCTGTTTGCACACTACAACCCCCTACTCAGCCAGCACATATCCTCCATCCACAAGAAGGATCAGCTTACTTTGCAGAAGTGAGAAGTAGATCTCCTTTTGCACCATGCTTGGGGCTCTGCTATGAGTGATACTACTTGACCCACAATAAGCCTACTTCTGTTGCCAGATCAGAATCAACCTTACTATTGGTAAACATAGGGACAAAAATTTGGAAATCATCACTTTGTGATGAGCCCTTGGTAATAAATGCTGAGGATCTAAAAAGGAGAGGAATTTCAACAGAAAGAGCATGTACAGCTTCATAGTAGTCCCAAAGAAAAAGCAAATCAACCTCACATAGCCATAACCTAGGGTTAAAATTGTCAGAAAAGGTATTCAGTAGGAGCATTCACTGTGTTTACAACACATCGACAAGGAAGCATGCATATTTGTATGAGTGTATTCCCCCCGTATATAAGAAGAGTGTGTGCCTTGCCCCCACATACATACTTCTTAAACACAGGATTCATCCATGGTTGTGCTTTATACGAACACAACATGTTCTGAGTAGTCAGATTCCTATGTGGTCAATGTGGGACAAATAATTTATAATTGTCTGGAAATAAGTTAGTAGCATTCTGGCTTTACTTGTTTGTTCTGACAAACTAGGCTGGAACTAGGATTCATGAAGTTGAGTTGGCTGACCTGACTCCTTGAGTCAGAATCCATGAATGACTACTGTGTCAGATTTCCAGAACATGATATATGTGAACAGCGTAGCATAGAAATAAATGTCTTTTGTTTATTACTTGAGTTTAGAATATTTCACTGTGTGTTAAGGAGATGTTGCAGTATTGAGCATTGATTCCTATGAGACCCTGAGGACTCTGACCATTGCAATCCAAGTCCTAAGGCCTGAGTGGCAAATATGGAAGAACCATTGCTTAGCTTTAGCTTCCCTGGTTCCCACATCGGAATCTCCTCCCTTAGAAAGAGCCTTGCTCCTGTCCATCTTTCTCTCTCCCCTCATTCTTCAACACCTGTCCCTGATAAAAAATTATTCATACTAGGTTTAAAAATGACAGATAAGGCATAATATATTAAATTTGAAATGAGAAGTTATTTATCAGAGATGTTTATGCTTTAACAGGATATATGTCCTTAATCCAAGTAAGAAACCTGGTAGCAACATTTCAGTCATCAGTGAGGGTCGGTTTGGTTTGGGTTTGGGGGAAGGTGATAGGAAGAAGACTCATGAGTAACCTTAAAATCTCACATGTAGAAGGCTGCTTGTTATACAGAAATGTTAAATGGACACACTGTGTCCCTAAATGAACTTATTTGTCAACAAAATATCAGACAGATCAGAATGAAAATGCCAAGACAAATTGTCGTAATTGCTTTATGAGCATTTCAAGGGTCTCACAAATAATACTTCAATTATTTAATCTGAACCTTGAATTACCTTTAAATTGGAATCTTGATGAATCTATCATGGTTCTTCTTATGATTTAAAAAATAAAAAAATCAAATAAATATTAGTGAATAATAATTAAAATGCTCCACTGATGCTCTTGGAATCAATGGAATATTACAACATTTTTCATAGCAGAGAATAATATAGTTTAATACACTGTGTTACTCGTAGTAGACTAAAATGTTAGCGGAATGAATGAATGAATAAGTGGCATTATAAATGGCAATGTTATAATTTATCTAAATGTATTCTATAATATTATCCGAAGGATTTTTCTAAGTTACAGCATTTTTTATAATATGTTCCACTGAGGCCAGCTGGAAATTACTCAAAATTTATTTAGATCAAATCCTCCCTTTAAAAACAATATAGGAATACTACAAACTTCCCATGAGATGGCTATTTAGAATGCTGAAAAAAATGTCATATTGTCATGTTCTAAGCAGTGTGTAACTGTAGGACTTTTTTTTTTGCAGTTGCTTTTGATTACTCTCCACTGATTACTTGGAAAGAATTTCAGTCATTCATGCCCTGGGATATAGCCATTCTTGTCGGTGGAGGGTTTGCCTTGGCAGATGGCTGTGAGGTAATACTCTGTGTGTAAGATATTTAACAATCAACTAGACTATTCAAAAGAACACAGAGACATTCAAGCTTTTGGTATATTCAATTTTATTTTATAGTTTTAATGATGCAAATTTGAATAGCCATGCAGTGAGTATACCATACAGATGAGGTCAGTTCAGAGTTCAAGAATTTTTATAGGCTGCCAGCATAAAATGTTATTTTTTATGGTACTCCAGCATGTCAAAAGAAATAATGCAAAAAAAGATTAAAATTCTTAATTCGTGAAATAGTATTAGTAAAATACTAGCTTAGTAAAAAAAAAATAATATATATATATATATATATATATACACACACACACATAACACATAAAGTGACTCCTAGTGGAACACATTTTTTGTTTATGCCTTTACCTTATTTCATGATGAATTTGAGTAGCTCTCTGACTTCAATATATCATGGTCATATTGCTATTGAAGAAAGAGGATGAGAAATAATATTAGCATTAAAGATACTTAATAAATGTTTATTGAATGAAGTCCAAGGAAATTTCACATAACCATGTCTAACATTATATTATGTCTAATCTTAGGAAGAAATAAAAACACCATGAGAAATACAGTTGGCTATATGCTCTGACCTAGCTAACCAGCAGCAGTTTGGGGAGGCCCTTGTTTTTTACAATTACCTTGGTCATTGTGGGATTGCTGGAAGGGAAGTATCTTCTCCAAAAATTCCATTAAAATACTTTCTCTTAGACTCATTAGAAACCATTCATTTCTGGATTTCATAGTCTTTCGTGAAATACTCAAAGCTTATGGCTGTTCCATTTCCTTACTTAGTCATTAAATTAAAAGAATGGTGAAAGAGATGTTGTATTCAGCTTTTTGGCATCTGGGAGATTAAATTTTTATTTTTCTCAAGACAAATAACTGTCTCTTCTCTTATCTTGTTGATAAGCTATAGGAAGACTGTCATTTGCTTCTAAAATTATTGGCAATTTTCCTGCATAGTATTTAGATACTGAGCTTTCAGCAGGAGGATTTAGTAAGAGCTGAAAGTCTTGGAAACTGAATCCTGAGCACTACTTAGGGCATTGTTTTAATGTCTAGATTTGGCTTTCTTCACAGACTGCCCAAATAGAAATGGTAGAAATATAAAATAAATACACTTTTCTTTTCTATTTTTAGGAGTAATAAGATCTATTAATAGATTTTCAGAATAAGTAAATGTCTGCTAATGTAAATTGTGAAGAAATCGAAATCATCAAGTTTGGCATTGATATGAACTTTGCTCATTTATCCTTCTCAGAATATCTATGTAGACTGGACCATGGACACTCAAAGTGGTTTTGAAAGCAAAGGCCAGACCTTAGAATAGCAAAAACCAAAGAAATGAAAATGTATGGACTTAGTCTGATACACTAGGTTTTCTCAGTGGAAGAATTAAGGAAACCATGGAGAAAGGTCTCCTTTGCTATAAAAATCCTAGTACACAGAATCAGATTTCTACAGGATACCAGAATAACCCTACCCCTAAATGGACAGATTAAAGCCATGAGCTTAAAAAATATGGCTGTGGACAAATATACTTCCAGAAATTGGTTTTACAAAGATTTCAAGACAGCAAATTTTTTAAAATTTTGTTCCAATTATAATCAGTCTGGCAAATGTTCGGAACCAGATAATCCTTTTAGTTGGGAGCAGTGAGACAGCAGCTAGTACCACATTCACCTCCTTGCAATTACCTCTCTCTAAAACGTCCCTTGATTTTGCTTTAACATGCTTGCTCTCTCATGAACTGGTAGTCGCCTTCATATTCTTATCAGTGAATAACTCCTTTTCTTTTCACACATTCCTTGGTTAAATATGGAGGATTTAACACTGTTTTTTCAGATCTCCACCAAAATGGCAATAACAGAACAAAAAAGTGCCAATCCACAAAGACAAAGGTTATATGACAGGGACAATAACAAACAGGAGATGTTGACAACATGTAGAAGATGGAAAGACGATATTTCCACTTGACTTTGTACAAGTAGAAAAAGTAGTGAAAAATGAAATCTATAGACTGGCAAAAGGAACAGCCAACAAGAAACGAGCTGCTTTATCCATAGGATAGTGGAAAAGCTAAGGAATTGGAGGCAGCAGATAACTCTGAAAGCGGGATAAATATCAGAACTGAATATGGGGAATGGTTTAAAAAGTGTGCAAGGAGCCGTGGGCCTCGCAGGTACTTTCCCCAGTCCTGAATCACCAAGCTGTTGTCCCCTCTTTTCCCTGATAGAAAATTGAGATTTACTCTGCAGCAACATTGAACCAATGAGACACTGGCTCACAGCTCAGTCACCTACAATAAAGTCTTCCTTCGACAATCCTTGCCCAGGCACAAGGAACTTCCAATAATCATTCTGTTGTTTCCCTCTTAAAATGAATAGGTAGTCCAGGATCGCCAGACAGTCGGGGAAGCCTCCAATACAATAGCCAGTAACAGACAGTAATTATGAAAATAAAAAGAAAAGGTACACATAAAAATCAACGAAAATGTGTGAAGCAAAAGATTTTACAGATTTGTCACTGATGCCTCAAAGAGATGTTAGAAATTTTAAAGACATGAAACTAAAATAGAATGTTACTTTTTTAAGAAGGAATATGCAGAAGATAAGAAAGAGCCCCTGAGGATTAGAAATATGATAGCAGATATCAAAAAGTTTAGTAGCAATTGATATTAATTAATTAATATTTTCAAGAAGGTAACTATTTTTAAAAAGATAAGAAAATTAAAGCCATCAATCCAAAATGGCCAACAGTCAACTAATAGGGATTTCAGAAAGAGGGAAAAAATTAAAAAGAGGGACATTTTCAAAAAATAATATAAAAAATTTCCCAGAACTGGAAGCTTTGAGATTCAAGACCAAGAGAGCTACTAGGTACCCAATACCAAATTCGTATATAGAATTTTTGAATATTATATCATAATAAATTTGTTAATTTTTGAAATAGAAGATGAAGATGTGATCCCAATGACCTCCAGAGAGCAGGAACATTAGGTAGTACAGTCTTTTCCACATCTGATTAGACATAGATAAAACCCATTCTAAAAGTATATATATTTCCACATCTTTGCAATTGTGAATTGTGCTGCTATGAACATTCGCGTGCAGGTGTCTTTCTTATAGAGTATCATTTGTTCTTTCGGGTAGATACCCCCATAATATGCTGAAATAAAAAAACATAAAAGTATGTATATTCCAGAACGAATTTGTGTCTGATGTGACTTAAATGTATAGACAGTCTTTTCTCATTTGAAAGTCATAACAAGAAAAAACAAACAAATAAAAATATAAGTCAAAACCACAAATAACACACATGATATCTGGTACCCACATCTGGGGATTTTGTGCCAACTTTTAATCTTAAAAGTTTGTGCCAACTTTTAATCTGCAGGTATACTGCTTATAATTAGAGCATTCTGATGTCAAGTCTGGCTGTTATGAGCATAAAGATTCATACATGTGGTAGCTCATTGAAATCTTCTCATAAAAAGAGGATTTTCCCCTTCCATTTGGAGGAGAAAAACTGAGCAACATACCTGCTAATCCGAGCGCAGCCACTTCTTCTGCATGATATACAATGAACCGAAGATCAAAATGTGATCAAGCTCCCAGAGAATCTGACTGGAAGCCACAGGAAATTAAGCAATAACATAAAACTGCTGAGTGATAACTATTTAAAAGCCTGAATTTTTCAAAAAACTAAACTATCAAAACAGTGTGAAAAGAAAATAAATGTTTTCAGACATGCAGAGACTCAAAAAATGTACCTCGGCTGCACTAATTCTCAGGAAGTTATGGAAGTTATAGAAGAATGTGCTCCCCCAATACAAAGAAGTGAAAAAGAAAGGATTCCAACAAAGGAGGGGGGAGGAGAAGGAAATTCATAGTATGATAACAAAGACAGGTCCAGGAACAACAGTTGAGTAGATTTAAAGAGCAACCAATCCAGCTGGAGAAGTGGGAAGGAATATTCCAGAATAGACATCTTCATGAGGGAACATGAAAAAACCAAAAACAATTACCTGATATGTTTGTCTATTTGTGGGGGGAATTTTCCAGTTTTACTAGAGCATGTGATTAATCAGTGATAGGTACTTAGAAAACTAAGCAAACAAAAGAATGAGGACATTATTTCCTAAGGGAAGGAAACAGTAAAGCAAAGAAAGTAAATGCAATCATACTATGCTAAGCAGCTCTGCTGTGAAGAATATTTATGTAATCACAGAGGTAAACATTAAATATTGGTTTAGCCAAAAATGTTGGTATATGAGTGTGGGGGAATGAAGAGATAGAAAATATATGTATGGTAGACAATGTGAGAAAAGTAAATCCTCATGTAACATTAGAAAGTCAGTAAACGATATCTAAACTTGAAAATTAAGAAAAAAGTATAATTAGAATGTTATTTTGAAAGATAACTCTAATTACCTAAATACATCTATAAATAGCTAAGAAGAGCTGAAAGTTATTGGCTCTGGTGAACACAACTTAGGAGTAGGGTGAGGTGAACCAGAAGTGCTGCTCTTTCCCTAAAGCCCTGTAGTACTATATGACTTGTTAAAATATCTGCATATATTAGAGAAAATTAAAGTTAATTGAGAAAAGTGAGAAGACATTTCAAACTTCCTAAAGTATATTGACAACGCTATTAATAAAATAAGACTAAGTGAAAGCTCCTTCACATCAAAGGCACCCAGATCTACCAAATTACAGAAAAATGAGAGATTAAAATTATATTTTAGAAACTAGTTTTCAGAACTAATAATGCTTTTATGTATTTAAATTGTGCCTGATTAAAATAAATTATTGATGAATAACAAATATTGTGAATTTGTTTTTTAGGAGTCAGGACTATCTAAATGGATAGGAAATAAATTATCTCCTCTAGGTTCATTACCATTATGGCTAATAATTCTGATTACTTCTTTGATGGTCACAACTTTAACAGAGGTAGCCAGCAATCCAGCTACCATTACCCTCCTTCTCCCAATATTATCTTCATTGGTGAGTATCTCATTTTTCAAGAGTAGTTTATACTCTTCATCGGTAGTGTTCTACGTTGGAATGGTGGTTTTCATGTTGTGGTATGGAATCTTTTTGGCCTAAATGGGCCTCCTTTAAAGTAACTTGTAGAGTGGTCTTTATTTGAATTAATGCTTTTAGGGGATCTTGACTCAAAAGAACTATTTTCAAGTTTTCATGTTAGAGCAGCATGATTTTAAGTGAACCACTTACTTTCTCTCAATCTAGTTTTTTCATCTGCTAGATCCATTTCAGTTATAAAACTTAGGATTCAAATTTCCTGGCAACATTAGTATTTAGATCTCTAACATAGACACTTTTCCCTCCAGAACATTGTGCCTAAATTTCAGAGAAGTGCTTCATATAAGTGATTTGCAAATGAATGAAAAACTAGGCTTATACTCCAGGCTTCAGGCTTAAATATCTTAGACACAGTTATCTACTGCCCTGGGAAGAATGAAAAAAAGGAAACTCAGAAATAGGTTTTCTAAGAGAGGGAAAGATTGTATTTTCTTCTCCCCATCTAGCTAGCATTACAAGAAAGAGTTAGCCTTAAGTAAAACGTTTTTCTTATTGGGATGGATGAGTCTGCTGAAAGGAAAGCACTTTAAATTGAGAAGGATTGTCTTTCTGGAATTGTTCCGCTACAAGTGCAAAGGGCATATGTTGGAGTTCTCGAGTTGCTGCTTCAAATTATAAAAAAAAAAAATTGGCTGTTTATATTAGTAAAATATCATTTTGGGTTTTTCTTTTTTTTATTTCTAAAGATGGAACAGTTAAAAAATTATGTATTGAATTAAAATAGTAGTAATTCTTCTGTGATGATATTTGAGAAAATTGCGAATTACGTATGTCACAGAGGCAGTTAAGTTAGTAGTATAATGAGAAGCTCTGAAGCCAGAGGGACCTGAGACCCTACCTGAGTTCTGCTGCTTGCCAGCTGCATGCTTAGGCTAGTTACTTTAGCCTCTCTGGGCCTCAGTTTTGTCATCTGTTATTTGGGGTTATAGTAGCCACCTCATAAGGTCATTGTATAAATTAATATGTATATATAAATATATGTCATTTATCATATGATATAATATGAAATTATATATTACATATAATTTATATATTATACAAATACACAATTATATATTATACATAATGTATAAATTATATTATATATAAATATATGAATATATATGTATATATAAACATTCAGCACAGCACCTAGCACTAGATAAATTATAAATGGTTGCTGTTTTTATTTAGTTTCTGGAATAAGTGATAGTTTATTTTTTAAATGAACTAGACTACAATGTTTAAATAGGCATCAATAATTATATAAACAATGACAAGAAGAGATGTTTTCTTCTTTCTTTCATAGACATTTCTATGAAAATATTCTTCAAGTTATAATTGCAATTATGTGTATAATTTTATGCCATTAGGTTTCAACCTGCTTTTGGGAAAGTTTATTACAATAAATTTGTTAATTTTGATGTTTGGTGCCTAGCCTCAAAATTTGACTTAGACTCCTTTTTGTGTTTTACAATAGGCTGAAGCTATTCAAGTGAACCCTCTTTTTATTTTGATACCTACTACTCTTTGTACTTCATTTGCATTCCTCCTACCAGTAGCGAATCCACCCAATGCTATCGTCTTCTCATATGGTCATCTGAAAGTCCTCGACATGGTGAGTTACCTGAAAGCATACTGTCAGATCCAATACACATTCTTTTTGTGATGTCTTGAATTATCTTCCCTTTTACACACCAATCAACCATCAGGAAAAGCATGGCCTGAGTTCTGTTTATGAAAGTGTGTGCATGACTGGTCATAGAATTGTTTTTAAGAGTAATATACAGAAGTGCATATGCCATTAGAATTTATGGTCACAAATACAAAGATGCTTGAATGTATTAGTGATGCCCTAGAAGAAAGAAAAGAGCAGTGAATATGCTCAACACAACAACTTAAACTGAACTTGTCAAGGTCAGGATCCATCCTGACCCAGGCAAAAGGAAGAAATTGGGTTAATGAAATTTAGCAATTAAAATAAAACTCTGGTTTGATATCACAAATATTTATGAAACCAACATTTGCTCTGAATAAGACATTGGGTCAGTGCCTGACTGATAAAAAGGCATCTTTCTTGGTATGATTTTAATACTGGCACCTGACATGAAAGCTCAAGCAAGTGATGATGGAGAATGTAAGTGATAAAACATGCACATTTTTGCCAAACACAAAAGTAGTGGTAGTTAAGCACTGGCTTGAGAATATTCTCGTCTCCCCACAAATCTTCATCACCAACTTCCAAACCAAGCCAAATAAGAATATAAACAAACTAAATTCAGCAAGCTTCCTATGCAAATGCAGTTCCAGGGTAAGTCCCAGCTCCCTTTCTCCCACACAGATTGTTGTTCCTAAACCCCTGCAACAGAAAAATTCTGGAGTTGTCTCTACACAGTAATTTTATAATATTCATTTGGTAAGGAAAACATGCATAATACGATATAAGCAATGCCCAATGCATGCGTACTAAAAAGAATAACAACAGGATTCTGGAATAAATAAGTGGCTTGCATGAACAGAGAAGAAGACCTCTATAATAATTATTGCTAGGTATCCACCTTTTACCTTTGGGCTAGATGTTTCATGCAGAGAATGCAGGGACAATCAAACTTTCTCTGTAAAGGAACAGATAGTTAATATTTGGGGCTCTGTAGGCCATGAGGTCTCTATCACAACGACTCACCTCTGCCCTTGTATCATGAAAGCAATCAAAGACAATATATAAACAAACACTCATGGTTGTGGTCCAATAAACTTTACTAAACAAAAACAGGTCAAGGGCAGTGGTTTTCCAACCTCTGTTATAATAGATAGAAAGCAACTTTGAGATTGTTTAATGGACACCAGAATGATGATGTAAGAGCTAAAAAGATGAGAACTCTAAGATGAATAGATGTAGCATTATAAAATCTCAATAAGACAATATTAAAGGGTAAATTAATAATAATATTGAATGAATATGAAGGATACAGTTATCATATGTTGTCTTGAGCCTTATCCATTGAAATATAAAACTAAAATTCCGATTTAATATGAAATGGCAAATTTTTAAGGGGATTTTTTTCTAATCAGAATGACTTAGGTATATTCCTAAGAGGAACCTCTCTGAGACTCTCCAACTAAAAGATTTTCTTTTGACATAAATGGAGAAGAACCCCTGGTTTTAAGAAATGACAATTTATACTAATCATTTAGGATGCATATAAATCTGGCATGTACTTTCTACAACAATATTCTAATTCTGCTGTAGGTTTTCTTTTTGAGAGACTGACATTTATGATCTTTCCTGTTCAAGGTTAAAGCTGGACTTGGTGTTAATATTATTGGTGTTGCCGTGGTGATGCTTGGCATGTCCACCTGGATTGTACCCCTGTTTGACCTCAACACTTATCCTTCTTGGGCTCCTGCAATTACAAATGAAACTATACCATGATAAGCACAAAAGTTCTGACTATCTCATGGTGACTTTTGGGAAGTATTAATAATTCACTGTAAAATGTGGCTCTAAATAACTGATGACACATTTAAATCAGTTATGGTGTAGCTGCTGTAATCCCAGTGAACATCCAAAACCTGCTGTGATTAACCTGGAGTCCATATTTCTTTTGAGATGCAACCAAAGAACATCTAAGCACCTTCATCAAGAAGCCAATGGTTGAGATTTTGCTCATGGACCATCTGTATGTTGTTTCATCATAAGAATAATTTATAACTTGACCTTCATAGAGATTAGGCCTTTGCTTCATCTTACAGCTGGAGTTCAGGATAACATTTCAAACATCACTTTAGTATTTCAACAACTTCCCATGAAACTAAAAACAGAAAGTGAAATATACAGGTTAATTAGGTACTTGTATAAATCTTTTCTGTAGTGTTGTGCAAAAGAATTTGCAAAGAAACCAAAACCATGGTCATCTGGTGATGCAGAGAAAAGTTTAATCTAAATGAAATGTCAGTTTCCTCATTTAAAAAAAAATCCAGTTGGATTATTCTTAATATATATGTATAGTATAAAAATTTAAATGTAAGTAGTAATTCCAAAATTATAGCTGAATCTACTAAATAACAGAAAACTCATAGATAAGAATTAATTTCTACTTGACCCTACAGTTAGATTAATATAATTCATATGTTTATGATCTCAGTGCACTGAGAAATACATTTTGTAGAGATATGGATAAGGCTTGCTATGATTTGCACTATAGAGAAGAAAGTTAAACACTATGAAACTATTAATACATTTATGTGTATTATAACAACTTGCTTGTGTTTATCTTATTTCAAAAATACATAATCTCTCATGTTTCAAAAAGAGACATAGAAATTTAAATGAATTATCACTGCATATACAGATATAGAAAAGTCACGTAACTCCATTATGTCAATACTGAAATAAAATATCAGAAGTAAAAGACAGAATAATGGCCAAAAAACATATGAAAAAACGCTCAACATCTCTAATCATCAGGGAAATGGAAATCAAAACCACAATGAGATGCCACTTATCTCCAGTGAGAATGGCCTTTATCCAAAAGTCCCAAAATAATAAATGTTGCTGTGGATGCAGAGAGATAAGAACACTCATACATTGTTGGTGGGACTGCAAACTAGTGCAACCTCTGTGGAAAGCAATATGGAGATACCTCAAAGAGCTACAAGTAGAACTACCATTTGACCCAGCAATCCCATTACTGGGCATCTACCCAAAAGAACAAAAGACACACTATGAAAAAGACACCTGCACCCGAATGTTTATAGCAGCACAATTCGCAATTGCAAAGATGTGGAAACAACCCAAGTGCCCATCAATACATGAGTGGATTAATAAAATGTGGTATATGTATACCATGGAGTACTATTCAGCTATAAGAAACAATGGTGATATAGCACCTCTTATATTTTCCTGGATAGAGCTGGAACCCATTCTACTAAGTGAAATATCCCAAGAATGGAAAAATAAGCACCACATGTACTCACCATCAAATTGGTTTCACTGATCAACACCTATGTGTACATATAAGAATAACATTTATTGGATGTCATGCAGGTGGGAGGGGGAGGAGGGGACGGGTATATGCATACATACTGAGTGCAATGCACACCATCTGGGGGATGGACATGCTTGAAGCTCTGACTTGGAGGAGCAGGGGGGGCAAGGGCAACATACGTAACCTAAACATCTGTACCCCCATAATATACTGAAATAAAAAAAAATTAAAACTGTTGACAAACTTATGAAAGAGAAAAAAATAAAATCATTTTGTGGGAGAACCAAAAAGAAAAAAAAAACTGAACATTTAAACAAAAGTAAGGTAAGAATGGTCTTATAGCACTTAGGATGTGAAAAAGACTAAGGTCCCAATTAACCTGATGTGATCATTACTCACTGTTTACAGGTATCGAAATATCATGTCCTCTCCAAATATACATAACTATTATATGTCAGTAAAAAAATTTTTTAAACAGAGTAAAGTCTCTTGACATTTCAAAATTAGACTAAAGAAAAAAGAATGACAACCAAAAACACAATGTGCACAGTTAGAAAAAGATGGAGATGTTAGATCCTAGCAATTCTTATGCTAAAAAGAAAAAGCATGACAAGGTCAAAAATACCTTTGCTATTTTTAATCTTCATTGGCACTTTTCTAGACATTACAGATCTGGTACAGTTTTTGCAAATATTATTATAAAATTACTATTGAAATTAAATATAGCAAAGAGGGTTTGTATAAATAATATTTCCTTTTAAAATATACATGAGTTGCCCATGTTCATTATTTGTCTGTGTCTATTAACTGATCAGTGAAAAACTAATCATTTTTTCAAAGAAAAATTTGTCCAGTTCAACCTTAAAGTATAATATTGCTGCTTTGTGTAATCTTCTATGTTCATTCTATTACTTGTTTCTTTCCCTGTCGTATTTTACAGGTTTATTTATGATCTGTAGTATTTATTACATTTATGCCTTTTTCCTAGTCATTAAATTTATCACTACTGATTTATACCACAGATACATTTTTCATATAAAAAAATAAAATGACTTTTCAAATTAAAATGTGTAAGTTTTGGTCTCAGAAAAATAATATAAATATTTTTGCTTGAATAATTTTAATGAGTTACTTCCAACAACTGCCAGCTGAGCACAGGAAAAATACTTAGTCAAAATGTATTCAATTGAGCCATATAATTTTCTCGCCACATCTTTACATTTTGTTGATTATCAAAAATGACAACTTATCCATTTCACATTTGTCACATTTACATCAGTTCTCCAGCTCTTTTTTTAAATTTTTTTTTATTTCAGCATATTACGGGGGTACAAATGTTTAGGTTACATATGTTGCCTTTGCCCCACCCGAGTCAGAGCTTCAAGTGTGTCCATCCCCCAGATGGTGCACACGGCACCCGTTAAGTGTGTATTTAACCATCCCCTCCTCGCCCCTCCCGCCTACCTGACATCCAGTGAATGTTACTAGAATATGTGCCCTTAAGTGTTGATTAGTTAATACCAATTTGGTGGTGAGTACATGTGGAACTTGTTTATGCATTCTTGTGATACTTCACTTAGCAGAATGGGCTGCGGCTCTATCCAGGATAATACAAGAGATGCTAAATCACCACTGTTTTTTGTGGCTGAATAGTACTCCATGGTATACATATACTACATTTTATTAATCCACTCATGTATTGATGGGCATTTGGGTTGTTTCCACATCTTTGCAATTGTGTATTGTGCTGCTGTAAACATTTGAGTGCAGATGTCTTTTTTATAGAATGTCTTTTTTTCCCTTTGCCCAGTAATGGGATTGCTGTATCAAATGGTAGATAGATGCCCAGTAATGGGATTGCTGTATCAAATGGTAGTTCTACTTGTAGCTCTTTGAGGTATCTCCGTATTACTTTCCACAGAGGTTGCTCTAGTTTGCAGTCCCACCAAGAGTGTATGAGTGTTCCTATTTCTCGACATCCACATCAACATTTATTGTTTTGGGATTTTTTTGATAAAAGCCATTCTCACTGGAGTTAAGTGATATCTCATTGCAGTTTCAATTTGCATTTCCCTGACGATTAGAGATGTTGAGCATTTTTCATATGTTTTTTGGCCATTATTCTGTCTTCTTTTGAAAAGTTTCTGTTCATGTCTTTTGCCCACTTTTTGATGGGGTTGTTTGATTTTTTCTTGCTGATTTTCCTGAGTTCTATATAGATTCTAGTTATCAGCCCATGTGTAGCATGCGAATATTTTCTCCCATTCTGTAGGTTCTCTGTTTGCTCTCATGATAGTTTCCTTGGCTAGGCAGAAGCTTTTTAATTTGATAAGGTCCCATTTATTTATTTTTGTTGTTGCTGTGATTGCCTTTGGGATCTTCTTCATAAATTTTTTGCCTAGACCAATGTCTGTATGAATTTTTCCAACATTTTCTTGTAGAATTCTTACAGTTTCATGCCTTAGGTTTAAGTCTGCTATCCACCCTGAGTTGATTTTTGTGAGAGGTGAAAGGTGTGGATCCTGGTTCAGTCTTCTACATGTGGCTATCAAAATTTCCCAGCACCATTTATTGAATAAGGATGCTTTTCCTCAGTGTATGTTTTTATCTGCTTTGTCAAAGATTAGATGGCTATATGAGGATGGTTTTATATCTGGGTTCTCCATTCTGTTCCATTGGTCTATGTCTCTGTTCTTGTGCTAGTACCATGCTGTTTTAGCTCTTTTAGATTGAGGGCTGCATATTGTCTTTGAAAGTTTCCAAAAGGTAACCTTAAACAGATAATCAGATGCATTTTGTCCTTTCACTCTATGGTAGATTGTGTTTTTGTTTTTATCTTGATCATTACTTACAGGTTAACTAGAAATCTTTGTCACTTTAAAATTCAGAATTTCACTTAAGGTTTGATGTTGTCTAGATAATAGTAGCAATTTCACTAAGTTCCTATTTACTGTCTGTTCATTCAAGTACTTGAAAGGCTCCACTGGCATATATGTATCTTTCATTCACCCCAACTGCTGCTATATATATCAGCATCTCTAAAATTCAGACTTCCTTTCTCTCAAATGTGTGCAGTGTTTTCACTGTGGTATCAAAAGCATTATTCTCTCCTTTTCATCCTGTGAGGTAAGGAAGTACACACTTTTAGCCAATACTACTAATGAACATTATTAGCAAAAATTGACCACACAATATCATAGCACGTTGATTGTGTCTTGGTATATGTACCCTATATTATTATGTGTAAAAGAGTATTGTTAGACAGATTACTATATCTCTACCATGCCTAAATCTTTTACAAGAATCTTCGTGATGACTTTTGTCCCAAAATTTTATTGGGTTAGTTAATGAATTTTATCTTTGCTTGCATATGTGGTTTTTGTCAAATTAAATGCTTTTTAAAAATTTTTATAGGGGAAGGATTGTATTAAAAATGCAAGCATAAAACCAAACAAATTGTCTTAGTTTTATTATTCTAATGTAATCTAAAAAGGAAAGTAGTTAAAATTGTTACTCCAGGGCAGTGTTAACAATGGTATTCCCAAATGAAGAAAATTGTTCAATAAAAATATGCTAGATAAGTTTTGAGAATGCAAATATCAAAACCCCAGATCCCTATTGCAGAGGCAAGACCGGATTAGTCCAGAAATAAACAGTAAAAATAACATATAACTGAACCAGGAATTAAAAGGCTTTCCCATTTATGGGACTCTTCATTTGCCTAGAAAGAAAAAGACGTGGGGTTATAACAGGTAATGAAAGGACTTTCCTTGCTGATAGTATTGTTGTATAGATACCAGAGGGAAAAAATCTCCTTGAGGCCAAATAATAAAAAATATTGAATAGTATACATCATTGTGTCTGCAAGAAAATAATGAATGTCCTCAAAAGAGAAAGCTAAAGCATAAGCAAGAATCCAGAGATTTAAGCAAGAAATGAAAGTGGTAACTGCTAATTCCTAGAGCCCTTGAAAGTCCCTCTTAGTAGGTACACAGGGAACAAAAGAGAGGAGTCAAAGCTAGAACCCACCCAAGTTAGAAGCTGAATGGAAACCAACATAGAGTTAAGATCCCAAAAGACTATACCTTCAGTGGAATTGTGAACTAGATAAAAACTCACCCTGTAGAGGGAAACACCAAGGGAACTGTCATGTTTGGCCTACGCATTAGGTGAAGGGAATAAAAATATCCCTTGAAAATTCATAGGGGGCCTAAAGTCTCAATATCATGTGTACCTGTGTGTGTGTGTGTGTGTGTGTGTGTGTGTGTGTGTGTGTGTGTGTGTGTTTTATGGGTGGGGCAGAGGGAGGGGGGTGGACTTAATCTGAAACTCTGTTTTAAAACAAACTTGAGGCCAGGTGTGGTGACTCACACCTGTAATCCTAGCACTCTGGGAGGCCAAGAAGGGAGGAATACTTGAGCTCAGGAGTTTGGAGATCAGCCTGAGCAAGCGCAAGTCCCCGTCTGTACTAAAAATAGAAAAATTAGCTGGGTATGGTGGTGCATGCCTGTAGCCACAGCTACTAGGGAAACTGAGGCAGGAAGATTGCCTGAGCCTAGGAGTTGGAGGTTGCAGGAAGCTATGCTCACACCATTGCACTCTAGCCCCCTTGACAGAACAAGACTCTGTCTCAGAAAAAAAAAAAAAAAAAAAAGAAAAGAAAGCGTGTAAACTTCAAGACACATTTCAAAAAATTAATTAGCATACAGCACAGAGAGAGACAAAGAAATGGAACTCCGAAAGAGAGGTTTAGAAAAATCAAATGAGAACGGGAAATGTAACATATATTTAATCATAATTCCAAGAGTAGATAATGAAAAAATAAAGGAGACACAATCATTAAAAATACAATTGCTGAGAATTTTTTAATGTTAATTAAAAAAAATCAAGATTTTCAGGAATATGAAGAACGTAAAGCAGAATTTTTTAAAACTTTTAAAAAGGAAATTTACACTTGTTACATGATGCCGAATCATAGACCACCAAAGAAAAGGAAAAGAGAGAGAGAGAAGACAGACTACATGTAAGAAATTGCAGTTAGATTTAGACTGTATCAAACAGTTTGCCTTCAAGTGCTGAAACAAAGAACTGTCACCCTGGAATTGTATACCTAGAAAATCTATGTTTCAAGAATGAAAGGAAAATAAAGACATTTCAAACCACAAAAACTGAGAGAGTTTACCACCAACTAAAGCTCACAAAGGCACTCTTAATCAATGTACCAAAGGAAGAAGAAAACTAATTCAAGAAGGAAGATATGTGACACAATAAGAAATGGTGAGTAAACAAATTGGTAAAAATATGGGTTAATAAAAGCTAGATTTAAAAAGCATGATTTTTACATCCATAGGAGACTTAAAGCATTCTAAGATTGTTGCCTTATTCAGGAGAAGGGTACAAATAATTCTTGGTATTGGAATTTGTTAATTTACACGTTACCATTTTTAAGACAGCTACTATAAAAACGAAAATAAATATTTCTCAAATACGTATTAGAAACTAAGGACTTTGGGGAAGATAGCTAAATCAATCCAAAAAAAGACAAGAAAGAAAAAAATGGAATTAGAACTACTGGAGCAAAATAGAAAGCATAAAATATAGAAATAATTCTAAATATACTAATTATCAAAATAAATACAGATATGTTAAAGTCATCAATTAAAAATCAAAGATTCTCAGACTGATTTTTAAAAAGCCAGGCATATATTGTTTACATGAAATACTCCTAAAACATAAAGATAGAGAACACTTGAAAGAAAGAGCATAGAGAAAACATTCCAAGTAAATACCAACCAAAAAGAACTTGGTGTAACTATATTAAAATTAGCCAAAAAAAAAAAATTAGGGCAAAACTTAAATACAAATAAAACAAATTATTAAATAATGTGAAAAAAGAAAAAAAATCACCAGGGAGCTATAAGAGTTCTAAATTATATACATCTAATAATAATCTACACTCAAATTATATAAAGCAAAATTGTCAGAACTAGACAAAACAACCATCAAAAACAGGGATTTAACATACCTGTTTTAATAATTGATTTATCAAAAAAAATTCAGAATGAATACTCAAAATTTGGACAATATACTTTATATGTCAAGATATTTCATTCAGCCTCTGGAAGAATATTGTTTTCAAGCGTATGTGATCTCTTATGAAAATTGGCCACAAATAGGCCATGAATAAATCTCAAGAGACTTATAAGTATTAGTCACACAAACTACTTATTTAATTACAAGATAATTAAAATTAATAACAAAAATTGAAAAACTCCATATGCTTGAAATTTTTTAAAATTTTTTTATATAACTCAAGAACCAAAGAAAAAACCATATAAAAAGTTTGAAATAACTTAGAATTTGAGTGAAAATGAAAATGCTAAATATGAAATTTGTGATAAGAAAAACATTTCTTAGAAGACTAGTACAGGCTTAAACGCTTACACAGCATTAGGAAGTTCAACTCAAAATTAATGAGGCATTTCTTCATTGCGATCAAGTTAAAAAAGAACAACAAAATAAATCGTAGAGAGTAAGGAATTATTAAAGTACAGAAACTAATAAAATTGAAAAGATACATAGAGAAGATCAAGAAATCCAAATGTTTATTGTTGAGAAAAACTAATAAAACTGAAAAACTCCTAGCAGGATTGATAAAATAGGTAAGAAAGAAGGCAAAAATGAACACTGAGAATGAGAAAATATATATAACTAAGATGAAGAAATTTAAAAGACAGTATAAAAACATGATGAATAATTTTATTCTAATAAAAATAAAAAATTAGATGAAATGAGCAAATTTTTAACCTGTAACTTCCTGCACTGACTCAATGATAAATGATAAACAAATGATCTTATAAACATTAAAAAACAATAATTACTTAAAATTCTTCTCGCAAAGAAAATGCTAAACCTGCACAAATTTACCAGCAAATTTAGCAAATGTTCTAGAACAGAATTTTAATTATTCAAAAAATTTCAGATAATAAAAAAAGAGAACACTCCCCAATTAATCTGATGAAAGAAGCTAGTATAACCTTGTTACCAAAATCACACAAAAAGGGTACAAGAAAGAAAAATTATGGATTAATTTCACTCCCAAATATAAATTTTAAAAATCTGAAAAAACAGGAATCAACAAAACAAACCTAAAAATAGAACATCTTATGTGTGTGTGTTAATTTCAAGTTGAGTTCAGTGTTAAAATATCATAAATTTCCTGTATATTATGCATTTAATTTCAAGTTTAATATTGAAAAAAGTTAATGCAATTCACCATATTAACAGATTGAGGAAGAAAACCATATAATTATCTCACTATATGCACAAAAATGTTTAATGAATTCCAAAATCCATTTGTGGTTGAAAAGTAATTTGGCACATCAGTAATAAAGGAAACTTCTAACGACTTAACAGCATCAAAAAAGAGTGTCAACAAAAGGCCTGGAGTACGCATTAAATTTAATGTAGTTATCAGTCCAATTGATATCCAGTATCCAGTCAAGAATAAGATTAACATTTAAGATTTGGGTTAAGGTTAAAACTTTCCCTTTTTTATGGAGAGTAAAACAAAAATGCCTGCCAGCACCACTTCTGTTAAACATTTAATCAGAAACCCAAATAATGGAGTAAAACAAGGAAAGTAAATATTAATAAAAAGCAATAACAAGCAATTCTTACCGGAGTGGAAACAGGCAAACTATCATTATTTACATATATTATGATTTTCTATGTAGAAAAATCAAAATTATTATTTTAATGAAGTTTATGTATATAAAATCAATATACAAAAATTAATTGCATTCCTATAAAACAGTAGCAAAACGTTAGAAAATGCAATTTTTAAAATGTACTATTGTGGCCAAGGAATACATCTAACAAAATGTGAACACGTTACAAGTGAAATTGTGAAACTTTAGGAAGACACTAAAGAGGACCTAATTAAATGGAGAGAGTCACTGTCACTAGACTTTTAGTTCATGTCCCTCCTCCACCTTTCACTGGGAGGGCAAAATAAAAATAGAGTATTATATCTGTAGGCATGGTTGTTTCTCCATTTGTCTCTTAGATGTCCAAAATAAAAAGCTTTCGATAATCTACATATCATCACTAAGAAATATGTACTCTTCAAGAAATTCTCACAGGGACTCTAACTCATAAGCACATCAATTACTTTTTTTTTATTTCTCAAAGGCCTGTTCAACAAATGAATTATAAATGATATCTCATAATCCTTACATTGTGCTTTTTTAAAAAATGAACTTTAGCTGATTGATATATACTGCAACAGTGTGATAAAAGCAAACTCTCATCTGCTTTTCTAAAATTTAAATATCTTTTGTTAGTTCTTCAAAGATGATGGTTCTTCTATTCAAATACTTAACTTACCAGCTTCCATATAATAAGCAATATTGTGGTGAATTGTTTTCTTAATTCAAGTTTGTTGGTAGGAAGACTTGCAGTTAACTTTTTTCTGGTCCATTCTTTTTTCTTATAATTTCATAAAGTGAAATAAAAATTCAAGAATGATTTTGAAGCCCTTTTTCCTCTTTTGCTAAACTAGTTATAAATAGGTGTGATAATATTTTCTCCCCCAATTCAGACCCAAAATAACTGAAAAAGAAAGGGAAATTGAATCCGGGTATGTTTGAAGTGAGCTTCTTCCTCACTCTTACCAGCAATTGCTCAAAAATCTGTACATCTTCACTCACTGCATTTGCCATCTAAACCATGATGTTGATGGATTGTATCAACATAGACCCACAAACTCTTCCTTCAGCTTACCCCAAATAAACCAAACAGACTTGCAGGACTCTTCACTCAAAACTTTGGCTTGTCAGCTTTGTCAAATATTAGATTACCATATGCAGATGGTTTCATCTCTGGATTCTCAGTCTGTTCCAGAGGTCAATGTCTCTGTTCTTGTGCCAGTACCAAGCTGTTTCAGTTACTATAGCCTGGTAGTACAGCTTGAAGTCTGGTAGACTGATACCTCCCAGTTTGTTCTTTTTACTTAAGATGCTTTGGCTATATGAGGTCTTTTCTGGTTCCATACAAAGCATAGAATTATTTTTTCCAGATCTGTGAAGAATGATAATGGGATTTTGACAGGGATTGCATTAATTCTGTAGATCACTTTAGGTAGTATGGACGTTTTAATGATATTGATTCTACCAATCCATGAGCAAGGTAGGTTTTTCCATCTGTTTACATCTTCTACAATTTCTTTTTTTAGTGTTTCATAGTTCTCCCTGTATAAGTCTCTTACGTCTTTCATGAAATATATTCCCAGATATTTAATTTTCTTTGAGGCTATTGTAAAAGGAATTGCGTTTTTGATTTGATCTTCGGCTTGACTGTTGTTGGCATATATGAATGCCACAGATTTGTGTGTATTGATTTTGTATCCTGAGACTTTGCTGAATTCATTTATAGTTCTAGGAGTCTCTTAGAGGAGTCCTTGGGGTTTTCTAGATATAATATCATATCATCAGCAAAGAGTGAGAGTTTTATCTCATCTGTCCCCATTTGGACACCCTTAATACCCCTCTCTTGCCTAATTGCTGTGGTGAGGATTTCAAGCACTATGTTGAATAGAAGTGGAGATAGAAAGCTAAAAATAGAAATACCATTCGATCCAGCAATAGCACTATTAGTCATCTACCCAAAAGAGCACAGAACATTCTACAATAAAGACATCTGCACCCAAATGTTTATGGCAGTACAATTCACTATTGCAAGGATGTGGAAACAACCCAAGTGCCCATCAATCCATGAGTGGATTATTAAAATTTGGTATATGTTTACAATGGAATATTACTCAATCATAAGAAACAACAGTGATCTAGCACCTCTTATACTTTCCTGGATTAAATTTAAGCCCACTATCCAAAGTGAGGCACCACAAGAGCAGAAGAACGGGCTCCATTTGTACTTGCCATCAAATTGGTACTAACTGATCAACACTAGGGTGATCACATGGCAGAAATACTCTCTAGGGATTAAGGGGATGGGGGTAAATCTACAACTAAAGGACACAGGGAGCACTGTAGGGGAGGAAGGGCATGCCTTTAACCTGCACTTGGGTGAGGCAAAGACATAAAGCGTAACTATAATGTTTGTACCCTCACAATACCTTGGAATAAAAAAAAAAGAAGAAAAAAAAACCTTTGGCTTGACTTGAATTCAAAGAGCTTCAGAAGGAGATAAAATCCAAAGTAATGACCATATAAAAAGTCCTCGCTTCCTTTAATAGTCTGTGATGATAAGAAAATCTTATGGCCTTATAAACCCAGTCTGCTCTTTTGTGTTAATATGTTATTAACTAATAGTCCCTCTCGAGTAGAAATTGTCCTTCTGTAATTGTTTTGGTAGTACTCAGCACCATATAAGTAAAATCAATGTGGTCCCACTGAAAAAGCACAAGATTTGGACTCAGAAGGCATGAACTCAAGTTTCAATTCCACCATTTATTAACAGCGAAGGATTGAGATAGTTAGATAACTGATTGAGCTCTCGTTTGTGATTTTAAATCATATGCTAATACTTGTCCTACCAAGTATTTTGCACTCTTTCTCCCCACCACAAAAAGCAAAAGTCATAGTTAGGGGATCATGTTACTGTATATTAAAACTTCAGCGTATAGAACAATTTTGCAACCTTGTGCTTGAGTGCGCAAAAATGAAATTGTCTTTTCTTTTTCCTATATCTTGGTATAATTTAGCTCTCAAGCCTCAATTGTTCTTGGCAGCTGAATATTTAATCTATCCAAATCAAAGTCAATTTAGTCATTTCAGAGTTTTAACTGTGATTTCAGAGTTGAACTTAGTCAACTTAGTTTATTTATTTTTTAGGTGCCCTCTCTTGTTTCTTTCTTCTTGCAGTGTTCGAGTTCTGTGGGCCTAAACTATGAAGCTCTCACTTGGTAAGATGCATCTGTTATTTGTGATTAGCAATTGTCCATAGTAGTGGCTTCCACCGAGGTATATGATTCTACTGAGATTCTCTGAAATGTGTAATTCCCATCAGTTTTATCATTCATTTATGATTCCAAGATCTACCTGTATTCCCTGGCTCATGCAACTCATGTCATCCCTGAGACCAGTATCTCTTTATAACCACCCACGAGTCCTCTTGATCCACCACTTCAAGGGCTTGGAGAACTTTGGATGCTCTCTGCACCTCTTTGAGGTCCCAAGTATCTTAAGAGGAAAGTGCATCTTGAGCTTACCTATTTCTAGATATTCTTTGCCATTAGCCTACTCTACTGCAGGGATCCATGTTAAGTGCAAAGGAGAGAGAGCTTGAAGCTTGCATCCTAAACTCAGAAGAGTCAGTATATTAATTAGTTCATGAAAAATACTGGATTTAACCTATGGGCACAGAACAGAGAAAATCAGCCTCGCTCAAATGGAAACAAAACCATTGTCTGTCGAGAGCAGTGCTTGCAAGCATAGGATTTGGAGGCTGACTGCCAGGACCAAATCCCTGCTCCACAATTCACCTCCTGTGTGTCCAGGAATGCAATATTTGATCCCTACATGCTGCAATTTCCTCATCCTAAAATGGGTACTAATAACATAAGAATATCCTTTTAGTGTTGTGAAGATTAAAGGAATTAGTACACATAATATGCGGGGCCGTGACTGGCCATAGTAAAACTCAGTATTAGATAGTATTCTTAGAACTGTTATGTCATTATTATTCTTTAGCACATAACACAGAAGGAATTGCCCACATACAATCACTAGGCTTTGTAAAACTTCTTCAGAAGCCTCTTAGCCAAAATCTCATTAAAATCCTAAATAAGCACATTTCATTTAGGTTAGAAAGGTTACTTCTAGTTCACAACCACTAAGTAGAGATTTCCAAAGGATCGTTTAATTTTTATTTATTACTCCTTGGTTGAGAGAGAACACTGAAGATAAAAGAGTGAATGTAATGTGTATAGACAAATGAGTCTTCATTTACAGAATTCAGTACACAAAAAAAATAAAGGAAAATTTAGACTCTGTATACAATACTAAAAACAAGTTCAATATCTTACTGGAATAATGTGGTGTGCTGGATAGAATGAGCCTCTCACTCCATCAAATGATCCTCATCATTAGTTTTCACTTCAGGGATTTTTAGATAGTTCAAAATCCCCCATGTTGTCGGAGCTTCAGGGTTGTCGATGAGTCCAGGCAGCTGTATTTCCTCAGACCTGCTGAGCATAACCTACCCTGTGACCGCCCCTCAGTGGCAAGTCTATGGTGGGGGCACTGAGTCAGACTCGATGCCTTTGTGGTTATTGTTCTGTCAAAAGTACAGATTGAAGATTACCAAAATATCACAAATGTCACGTAGCCTTGCCTTTATTCCAAGAAAATTGATGTGCTTTTACATCCAGGTATAATAGCCAGCATTTCCACTATTTTTCTTACGTATTCTAATTGCTTCATTTTGCCCTTTTTTATTTAGCTTACCTTTCTGTTTTGACACATTGTCTTAAAAAAACACACAAATATGCTTGGACTCTTCAGAAAACAGTCAGATTCTGGGTTTCTCAGAATCTCTAAAAATAGTGGCTTTTTAGAGTACTCCCACATAAAGAAATTACAAATAGAGCCGGGCGCGGTGGCTCACGCCTGTAATCCTAGCACTCTGGGAGGCCGAGGTGGGCGGATCGTTCTGAGCTCAGGAGTTCGAGACCAGCCTGAGCAAGAGCGAGACCCCGTCTCTACCAAAAATAGAAAGAAAATTAACTGGACAGCTAAAAATATATAGAGAAAAAAATTAGCCGGGCATGGTGGCACATGCCTGTAGTCCCAGCTACTCGGGAGGCTGAGACAGTAGGATTGCTCGAGCCCAGGAGTTT
>RJWJ010005522.1:0-67733 GCA_004363605.1 Indri indri
TTGTGGGACAATGACAAATCAATTCCAAAGCACATTTTCAATCTCTTGAAAATGAAAAAAACCAAAGCCACAAATGGAGCCATGTCATGATTTTAATAATGCTGAAACACTGGCAGGTATGTTACACACAAACCATGTATAATGCAATGTTTTATTATATTCAATCATAGTTTAATGCAAGAGTTGACTTTTTTTTTTTCTGTAAAGAACCAGGTCACAAGTACTTTCAGCTTTGTGGATCATACAGTCTAGTCTCTTTTACAGCTATTCAACTTTTCCAGAATAGGTGTGTCTGTGTTCCCATGAATTTTATTTACAAAAAAAGTCAGGTGATTGAATTTTCCCTCAGGTTGTACCAATTTCTGCTTCAATAGACATGCTTTGACCCATGGTATATTTTATATTAGTGCAATGTAATATGAAAAGACTGCTTTCATTTTCAAAATCATTTGAAGAGACGATAAACTTTGTATAGAATGCAACAAATTATTTTCACAACATACAATTTCTAGAATTCATGTCATCAGATATTTATCACATACTCTGTGTTGTGTGATGCAAGGGAAAAAAGAAGGAGGAAACATTTACTGGTAAAAAATTCTTTCTAACAAATTTTGTTTCAAACCGGTTGCACTAGTTTCCTAAAACTGTTATAACAGATTACCACAAATCCAGTGTCTTAGCACAAATTTATTCACTTGCAATTCTGGAGACTAGAAGCCTAAAATCAAGGCATCAGCAGAGACAAGCTCCATCTGAAGGCCCAAAGGAGGAATCTTTCCTTGCTTTTTCCAACATTCTTTTGGATCTCAGCAATTCATAGCATTCCTGGGTTTGGAGCTGCAATCATCTTCAATGGCCTTCTTTCTATGAGAATCTGTGAGAGAATAAATTTCTGTTGTTGTAAGCCACCAAATGTATGGTAACTTGTTACCATAGACCTAGGAAACAAATACGCTTTTTAATACTTCTCTCAAAGGTGTGCCAAAGGGACAGTTCTCTGGACTTTCTCAGGGGACCTAGTTAGGGTGTAAGAGAACAGGTTACATAAACATACATTTATTAATCCACTCCAATATCCCTACTACCTTTGGACACCAAAGATTTTCTAGCATCTCAAGTATGTATATTTCAAATATTGGCCTTTATTGTATCCTTATTGCCACAGACAATGGGATAATTAATCCCTTTAAATCTAATCAGATCAGGGAATCAATTCTATTAGATTCCCAACCTAAGTCTGTTCCCGCAGAAGCACTCGTGGTACCATGAGTTTTATTAATCCTGGTGTGCTCAAGGAAGTAGAGCCACTACAGTGTCAGAGGGAAGAGTTTAATACAGGAGTTGGAGCTTAAACAAATGTAGAAGGACACGTTAGAAAGAAAGTCTGTTGCACTTCAGCCAAGGGATTGGAGAAACAGTTGCAAATGACTCCAAACTGGAGCAGCTAGAGAAGGCGGAGCTTGTGGGGAAGGCTAAGCAGCTGCTGCATCTGTCTGCCACCGCCAGGAAGAGGGAGTTTATTGGCAAGAACCGTGGCTGCACTGTCTTAGCTCCCCAAAGTAGTGGCTTATAAGTCTCACCTAACCTCCTCTTGTTGGCAAACCCTAAACCAACACCGTACAGTAAAAAGGAATCAGGGAAGCCTAGTTCCCAATTTTTTCAGGGATTGATGGGTAGAAGGGCATGGTGGCTCTGACGCAAGGCCCTTCCATTCCAAACTAAAAACAGCTCTAAAATATTTCTGTCTATATATTTCCATATATAAGTTCTTCCTTAGACGTGAAGGTAAGACCCTCCCTTAAAACATTACCCTAAATTGTAGTCCTATTTTTAAACACTGTTGATATAATTCATATTCTAAGCCTCATTGCCTATAAATAGGTAAAAAAAAAATTGTAATTTTCTCTAGAGTTTAATTTTAGTATAAAGAGCAAATAGGAGATTTTTCATTGTAATGAGGTTTCAATGAAACTGTCTGCCTATGTCATTGATGCATCCGACTCAAACTCTGTGAATAAAACAGGTAATATATTTCACCTAAGACCTCTCATACTTCAAGAAAGCTGATTAGTTTACATTCAATCGACAGCATTATGTGAAAAGATGGTTCATGCTTAAATGCAAATTCTATTGTAAGTCGTAGACACTTATGTTTCTAATATCAAAATGGACTGTGAAGTACTGGGGTAATACTGTATTTTTACTTACACCCATAAAAGCCAAGACATTGTTTAGTCATTCTCATATTCACAAGAGAATACCATAATGTATATTCAATTGACTGATGATTGAAAAAGACTATCTAAAACCTTTTATTAATTTTTAGATGAATGAGATACAAAGCAATCGTGTTTAATATTCCTAAATTATCAGCTGGTCAATTTTGTTTTGTTCTACATCATTATAACAAATATAACACTGTTTTCCTGGTTGTACAACAAAATTCCCAACAGTGGAATTCAGTTTGCTCAAATATTCGTAATCTGTTCATCTTCTTCCCATTTCCCTCAAGGAAGATAAACAGAAACCAAACAAAGCTGAGATTTTGACTGTAAAAAGTCATGAGGTCTCAGAGCAGAGAAAGCAGTATATTGGGGAAAAAAAATGGGAAACTCAAATCAGACTGCATAGACTTTGATCTTATGTTTGGAAGAATATACAAATTTGTAGATACACATCTTGCCTCTTCAGATGATCCTTAGAAGACATTATCACCTCTTCCAAATAAGTACCTTGTCGCCATTGATAAAAACAAAAATACAGAAGGAAAGAATCATGAGAAAATGTTCTCTTAGGTTTTCATATTGTTAGTACATTTTGAGAGTATATAGATAAAGATAGAATTCAGCTTTCATGGGTGAAAGTTTTTCAAATCCATTTATTTAATAATTAAGATTTTTTGAGTACCTTGAGTACCATTCTTGAGTACTATTCAGGATACTTTACTATTCATCAAATTGGTAATAGTCAAACTTAAAAGCTATAATCATTTAGGAGGGCTAAATATCTCCAATCACATTATAGTCAAGTATATGAAGGGAAATCGGGTCTCTAATGTTGTTTTCAGCACGTCAGCTTTTATGTTATCATTTATAGAAAAAAACATGTAATTGCACTTAAATTTTATCAAATTCTGAGTTGTCAGGTCATTGAGGTGTAGAGATATAGAGGTTACACTTGTATGCCTGGTATAATGAGCTATCCCAGTTGAAGCTGCCAAATGAAGTTTATGAAGCTAAAAAAAAAGGAATGTATTTCTAAAGCAACATCACAGTGCTAAAGAGCAGAAGCTCTGCAGTTGGACTACCCTCTTTGAAGTCAGCTTCTAAAAGACCTTAAAAATTCTTCAGTGAGAATTCTGGGAAGTGATTTAATTTTGCTGTGTTCAAGTTTCCTTTTTTGTAAAAACAAGGGTAATAATAATCCCAACCTCATACATAAAACATATAAACATTTAAAGCCAGGACAAGCACATGGAAAAGGTGCGACAGGAGTAATTATCATTACCTGTTAAAATTTCAAATGTATTTTGTCCAATTAAACAGAAACTTGGAATATACATTTTTTCCTTTAGAAACCTAGGTGCCTACAAATGCAGTTAATTGCTATGTAATTTATCTTTAAATGTTCTTGCAATTGTAACCTAGATGTGCCATATTTTTTCACGGTTTAAAAGTAAACCTTTCTATTAATGCCTTACCACAGGAAGTACAGTTTTTGGTTATCTTTTGAGGGTTTTTTCTTTTCATTCCTTTTTTCTTCCCCCCTTCTGTCATGCCTTCTTCTTCTCCTTTCTTTCTTTCTAAATCAGGTTTTCCTATCCACGTATTTCTGGAAATTCTCAGGGAAGGTTATATAACCTCTACCAGGCAGCTGATTTCAGACCTTAGCTTCATTCTGAAGTTGTCCTAGGTGGTGGTGATTGAAGTATTCCCATATTGACTCATTCCAAATGTAGACACAAGCCACTCACTGTGATAAGACAGATATAGTCAGAAAAATATCACTGTAACAAAGGAAAAAATAAAACCAAATTCTATAAATGACTACAGTCTTAAAGTAGATTTTCCTTCCCTGATCCCACCTTTCTCACTCCTCCCTGAAGTTTCTGTCAAATGTAAAAACAAATAAAAAGTCTTCTGTAGGAGGCAACTCTTTCCATAGTGAACACTTTCCTGGGTTCATGGCTTTTTTTAAATTTTACTCTGGTCATTCTAAACAATCATGTCCATAGTTTGATGGATAAATTATTTCAGAAGATAATAATCTTGAAATTTCAAACATTGATTTGATACTAAAGACATAACAACATAATAGGTAAAAAATAGACATTGTATTATTAAGTTCTATTAAACAATCCAAAAAATGAATGTTTTTAGACACACTTGAAGCTTGGACTTGGGGAGGGGGGGGCAAGGGCATCATACGTAACCTAATCATCTGTACCCCCATAATATGCTGAAATAAAAAAAAGGAAGGTTTTGATTTTGAAACCAAATATCATACATAGTCTCAAAATTTTAAAATATCCTGTTTGTAGGTTTTGATGCTTGAGATCCTCATTTTAAATTGCATAGCATATTTTTAAAAATTATGAAAACCACTAATGAAATAAACACATTAAGTAGGCAAAATGCCTCCTTTTCAATTTGATTGCACGCACGTATTACTAACCTATTTGTGGGGGAGAGGTCTGGCGTATCGGATGCCTGTGCAATGGTGGTTGAGGTTTAGCCACAATGGTGAGGGAAATTTGACCCTTATGTGATGGTATTGTTGGTCCTCCCTGTTTCAGTGCTACCTTTACCCATTTCAAGTTAAATGTTACTTATTTATTCATTTGAGCTTCTGGTGCATGAAGTTAAGTAAATTTTTTCCTTAGTTTATGACATACCACCTTCATTATAAGATGTTACTCCTGTTTTAATTTATTTGATTATGTTTCCCCTGAAACTTTTACCACCACTGCCATTCCTTTCCTCCCATAAACACACAATCTTAAGATTTTTGTAAAATTCTGTTACCGTAGTTATTGTCTTTGGAGAGGAAATCAAGATGCTAAAATAAAAAAGCTGCACAGGTTTCTATCTGACCATCACTGTGCTTAACAAAGGCCCCTTGTTTTCAGTGTTTTCCCCAGAACTAAAAACAACAATAATAATGCCATATTTAAACTAAAAAAAAAAAAAAAAAAAAAAATCAATCCTTTCAAATGTTTTATATTTACCATTTTAGGGCAATAGAAAAAAAAAGTTTAAAGTGTAAATTTTGTTTCCCAGAAATAACTGCATTCAAAATAGACTTTTCCCACAGACCTACATTAACTAGTTGAAATTTCTGAACAACTTGCCTTATAGAGTCATAAACTTTTATTTGTTTAAATTCCAATGTAGAGGTGCAGAACCTATCTTTACTGTATATGACCTATTGAGGATCCGAATCATAATTGTATGACTTTACGAGGCACAGAAAAACATCACCACTCTTGATTTACTATAGCTGCCTCCATAATGCTCAATTTTTAATGCCATGGCAATTATGCAAGAGGTAGAGAGGGACATAAGAAATAATAATATTCTATATTAATTGTAAATTGGTGGTGCTAAACAACAAAGAATCTCTCAGTTTTCTGACAGAACATGGTGGTGCAGGTTTTCTTGAGATAGTAGAGAGGTGGTAGTAGAAGGGGGGCTGGGACTCCCACATATAACATTTACTACAATTTATTGCCTTCTAATCAAATGACAGATGAGACCCGTGGCAGCTTTGTACAGGACGAGTCCTGTTTATATAATAAGTTCAGTATATCAACTATACTTTCCAAATTGCTGTAAAATATCCCAATATTTTTATTGGTGGTGATAGCAGTAGTGTTTAAAAATCACTAACACTGCAACTCTGACAGAGGATAGTAGAAAGAATTGAACTAGTTATTCCAACTTCTTGAAAGAGAGCATCATGCCTTTAATTTGTTTTATATTATAAAAGGTTCTTTGCATGATATTAGGCAAATTGAAGAGCAGTAAGTCTCTATTATGCAAGTGTGGATAACCAAATCATGCTTTAGATTAGAAACATCTTTCTCTTTTATATTCACAAACTTATGACAATAACTCCATAGTTATAAGTTAACTTAATGAGAGTTGGCGGCTGGAGCAATAAAGAGACCATACAACAGTACTGTGCTGAAAAAACAGGGCACTAAAATGAGAAATAAAAGTAGCAAGATGTAGAAACTGAAGGCATGATATAAATTTTTAAGTATTTTCAGCCAGAGATGCCCAAGTCCTAATGAGAAAGGCAGTAACTGGACATTCATCTACTTTCATAGGGAGTCTATAAGCTAGGAAAATATACGTGACAGTGAGGCAGAGAAAGAAAAAACAGCTACAAGTTGAAGAAAGATCACTGAAGACTTGTAGAAGACCATTAAAAAGATGCCATTTCAAAATAGAACATACGGTGTATTAAAGTCAAAGGGACACAAAAATTGTTTATAGATGTAGCGTTACTAGATACTTATGAAACTAATCATTAACTTCATCATCACCATCACAGCTAAAAACCACTAAGTACTTACCATTGGCCAAACAAACATTATACTGATGTCTATTAACTTATGTTATAAGTTATTTAATACTATGTCAATCAACTTCTTCAGGTAGCTATTTTCTATAATTTACAGATACGTAAAGTAAGGCTCTTAACAGTTTCCTACAGCTTTATTATGAAATCAAATAATTTGCCTTTGAGTCAGACGGAATTATACTGGAATCCTTAGTTTTCCTACCTCATCTGTTAGTAAAATGACCTTGCCCAAATATTTTAACTTTTTAACCTCTTGTTTAACTGTGACTTATTTTATTAAATCAGTTTTGATTATTAAAAACTTATGCTGTATTTATTGTAGATCATTTGTGTCATTGATACAGCATAGTAGTTTAAATCATTAAATAAAAGAACACTGTGCTTGCTTATAATATTTTAAAATGCAATGTCCCTTTATTGACTTAATTATTCCTAGATATGTTCTTTATAATAATAGCACTATATTTAGAACTTACAAACAATAGTAGTTTTTCCTTTTTTTCCCTAAACACTAAATATTCTACCTCAAATTAACACTAGTGTACAAATTCTACTAACAGAGGTCTACAAACCAATCTATTGGCTTAGCTATAGAATGTAGTTGTTGGATTTTTCTCTAGGATGATTTCTAAAAATATTTTGGTGGTATATCAGCAATATGGTAAGCTGATGAATTATGCAATTTTGGCAAAAGTACAATATTATATATTTGTATTTGTCCATGTTAAAGACTGAAGTCTAGCACATCCAAAGCAACAAAAAAATGCAAATATGTATTAGACTTCCATGTGGCCTGAAATTTCATTCCCGATTATGCTTGAGTATATAAAATACTCTCAGATCTAATACATTTTTCAAATAAAGGCAATAGTGATATGAAGAATTTTAAAATGCAATTTTAAATTTGTATTGGTCAGTAGTATAAATAATTTTATTTTGAAGTAGATTTATCTTCCCAGGTGTACTTGTCTTCAGCTAAAATAGTCTTCCTATCTTTGTATATATGATCAGTTAAATAATTAATTAGTTAGGTTATAGGATGATCCAAAAATGCATGGGAAACAGAAAAATATGATCCTACCCACCACTCCATGGGGTTGAGTTGGAAGAAATGTCCTTAAAACTGGACATAATTGCCAGATATTAACAAAGGGAAAACTTAGTATATATGGTTTAAATTCAGCTATTTATTCTAAAATCTCTTCTCTAATTCTAACATTGGTTTTTTTCCTTTCATTCCTGCCTTCCTTCATCTATCAAAGAAATGACACATGGACACAAACAGGTTCCTCTGTTCCATTTACTATAAACAGTTTCATATTCTCCTTGGCAGCATTTACAATGAGAGGAGGGAATGACAAATTGGAGTTCTCATTTGGTCAAATTTCACTTTAAAAATCACTCTGATTTTTTAGCAAATTTCTCCTTCTATCCAGTATATGTTCCATCCAGCACATAAATTTCAAAAATGTATGATCATCCCTAATTTTGAATTTGGGTTCTTTGTCACTCTGATAAATAGAAGGGTGCATGTTTTAAAACTGTCATCCGGTAATGAGTCTATGTTCTGCAGATCATTGGCAGGTAGGCTAAAGAGTTATTCTACCAAATTATATTCCCAGCAGGAGTGGATGTAGACCCTCTAACAAACTCTGGGCACAGTGGCATCTGTATCTGTGAAAAGAGACCAATTTGCATACCATCTGGCACCAGAGAGTTGAGCTACTTGAAGTCGTAATGGAGACATTTTGGTTCTGGCAGTCAGGGTTACAGCTATGTGGTGAGTTAAATGCTCCACACAGCGATGCTGACAGCAGTATTACCATCCTGAAAAAGACAAACTGGGTGGTATCAATGGGCTGGCTAGAATTATTGCCACAAAAGGAAGGCCTCTAAATTGAAAATTTCTCTTCTTTTGGAGAATTGAGAGGGGCTTATATTTCATATTAATTCACTGTACTGAAGTCCGTCATTTAGAAATAAGTTAGCTTTTCAGACATGATTCTTAAGACTCACTAAAAACAGATAGGAATGTTCTTTCTTAGGTGCAGCATACTGTGTCTGTAAGTAACAGCTTGAGAGGAAATTACAGTCATTAGGGTGCAATGGTAAAGAGTTTTTATTTCCATTTAATTCGAATTAAATCCGATTCAAAATACATGGGGAACAGGGGTGGTTATTGCCAGGAATGCTATTAAAGCTTCTGTTCAGCACTTCTGCAGACCCTTTATTAAAACGAGGCTGACAGTATCATCTCCTTCAGTGCCGTTCTGTTTGCTCCCCGCTTCACGACAGCCCTAAACACAGTTGCTACTGGTTGAAACTGTAATTGGGGATCAGAGACAGAAGGGTAGGGGAAGAGGGCATGAGTAGAAACAATTACATATTGTAGTTTATGAAGGTATAAGTTTAAAACTTTTACTCGCCCTTCCCAAGATTGAGTTTATAAAAACAAACTGTCCTTGGCTTGTAACATCTGCATTTTTAAAATGAATTAAGGTATTGATTTTATTTCTTATTTTTCTTGCAAAGGCATGTTCATGCTAAACTGATTTTTATATAAACTTCTGTTAACTTCTTGGAAGAAAATATTTAATATACTTGTATTAAAATTTCATTCTCAACAATTCACACATTATTTTCTGCCCATTGTCATTTGCGATGATTAATTCTCTCTGCCTATACAGTTTTTAGTTCCTTTATCCACACCAATGTTACTTATAAGAAAGCATCCTATTTCTTTCAATTTTCTTTCTTTCCCTCCTTCTTTCCTTTTTTACTATCCTTTTTTTTTCCATTTTATTTTACTCCTGGAAGCAGATTTTATTAGCTTTCTATTGCTGCTATAACGAATTACCATAAACTTGGTTTGAAATAATACAAATTTCATGTCCTACAGTTGTGGATGTCAGAAGTCTTGAAATCAGAGTGTCAACAGTGCTGTGTTTCTTATGGAGATTCCAAGGGAGAATCCATTCTGTTCATTTTCTAGCTTATAGAGGCTGTCCACATCCCTTGGCACAAGGCTCCTCACTCCAGCAATGGCATCACTCTGACCTCTGCTTCCTGTGTCTCCCTGTTGTGGTCTCACTGTGTTCAGCTGAATGATCCAGGATTTTCTCCCATGCCAAGATCCTTTAATCTAATCACATCTACAAAAGCCTCTTTGCCATGTAAGGTACCATATCCACAGATTCCAGGGATTAGGACATGAACAACTCTGCAGAGACATCATTTAACATACCATATACGTAGAAAGCACTAAATGATCATATCAGGAGGTAATAATTTCCACCAGTGTTAACTCCCATTGTCTTTTGACAGGTGGTGTAATACTGTTACAATCATCGGCAACATTGCCTGGGATGGAAGGAAATGGAAGTCACATTCCTTCATTTAGAGAGTCAATGATCCACTTATGTGTGGTAAGTCTTACTAAAAAATAGTCTGACTATGAAAGAAACAAATAATCTCTCTTCTCAAGAAGCTTAGAATTTACCATAATAGTGGGCATGGTGGCACATGCCGGTTGTCCCAGCTACTTGAGAGGGTGAGACAGGAGGATTGCTTGAGCCCATGAGTCAAGTCCATCCTGGGCAACATAGCAAGACCTTCATTTCTAAACAGAAAGAAAAAAAGACTACCATCATAAAAAGTTATGTAAATAAATAATTATAGTGGAGAGCAGCATGGTAAGGTTTGTAAGAGTCCAATCAAATGCATAAGAAGACAAAGAGAGCACTTCTAGTCAGGGTTATCAGTGAATACTTTATTTTTACTTATTTATTTAGCAAACGCTTGTATTTTGTTCCAGACATTATTCCACATAATTCACATTTTTGAAAATATTACTCATTTAATTCTTGCAATGATCATCTGTGAAACTTTATTATTACTATTATTATCCCAATTTTACAAGCAAGGAATCTAAGGCACAAATAGATTAAAAAATTAAACAAGGCCACAAACCTACAAAGAGGTTTGAACCCAGGAAATTTAGCTCCTAGATTTTCTTTGTTAGCCACTATGCTAAGCTGCCTTGTAGTGACAGAGGCATTTGGACCAGACCCCTTTAAGTACTAATTAAAAAGTGTGTAAGTTTAGAAGACATGTAATATTCTGTGTGATAAAAAATGTTTATCAAAGACAGGAAGGCAAAGAAGAATACAATTGTTCAGGTGAATATCATGGCCTACTTATGCAGAAGAGTATTAACCTATGTTGCTATGTGTCATTTTGCACCCACACATTTATAGATGAACAAAACTCCAAAGCACTAGGCCACACCACCTATCCAAGGGCATCTTACACGTTCAAAGCCTCTTAACCTGAATCTTTGAGTTAAGCAGAAACATGCAGCCTGCAGAGTCTTAGTCTGAGAAATTTTGGATTACCTGTCAGCGGATATAGATTGTTTCATATCTGGAACTTCCTCTGTCAGTTCTTGGAATATGTTTTTCTCATCATAAGAATTATTAAAGTGTATATAGCTTGATGATACTGGAGGGCAAGAAAGTATAGTGGTAAATACTTTTAGAATCAGAATAACTTGAATTATATCTCTGCTACTTGCTAGATGTATACTACATATTATCTTCTTGAGGCTTAGATTTGGCATCTGTAAAATGGGTTTAAAAACCATTACCTACTTCTTTAGTTAGTAATTATAAATATTAAATTAAAGAATGTATTTTAAATCACATGGTGCAGAACCTGGTACCTATCAATTATTCAGTAAATGTTATATACTGCTATTATCACCCAATCATCTGATTTTTATTTTGATATAATGTGGTAGAGATTGAGTTCTCAGATATTAATAATAAAGCAAAATTAAATTTTTCAATGTTTAAGAAAGTTCATTTTTGGACAAGGATAAAGGAGGCAGCAAGACATAGTGGCTAGCAGAATAGATTTTTGAATGACAGACGGGTTTGGAATTCTAGCCCAAAGTATGGTAAGTCACTGCGTGATTTTGAATGTTAGTTAACTCTCTATGTGTCTATTCTTAGCATCTGAATAAAATAATATAAATAATGAATAGTATGATTTATGCAAAAGTTATACATGTAAGAAACATGTTACATTTCTAGAAACATAGTGGAGAATAAATACAAATGTTTTGTTTAATAATTCTAATTGGACTCCTACCCTTCTCAAATGTTATTTATTTATTTATTTTTTTGAGACAGAATCTCACTCTCTTGCCTGGGGCGAGTGCCGTGGCATCAGCCTAGCTCACAGCAACCTCAAACTCCTGGGCTCGAGCAATCCTACTGTCTCAGCCTCCCGAGTAGCTGGGACTACAGGCATGCGCCACCATACCCGGCTAATTTTTTCTATGTATATTTTTAGCTGTCCAATTCATTTCTTTCTATTTTTGGTAGAGACGGGGTCACGCTCTTGCTCAGGCTGGTCTCGAACACCTGAGCTCAGAACGATCCGCCCCGGCCTCCCAGAGTGCTAGGATTACAAGTGTGAGCCACCGCGCCCGGCCTCAAATGTTATTTTTGATAAAAGCTTCAACAGTAAGAAGAGAAAAGTAGAAGAATAACAGATAATTAGCACATTAGTGTTTATTCAAGATGACACATTTTTTAGTTATTTTACATTGGGCCACAATAGTTATTCGACTAAAAAAGTTATATCATGGGTTATTTTTTATTACATAGGTTTGTGCCTTAATTTGCCCACGTGTTTGATGAAAGCAGTCAAATTAATCACCGTTTAGGGACAGTTGCATTTTCCACAAAATATAAACTGAAAATAGTATAATTCCCAATTTTGTTGAAATTGGAGTTTTAGAATTTATATGCATGATCTAATTAATAGTTGCTGACTGAATCAAAGAAATCAGTTTGGAAAATTTAAAACAGTCTATACCATCTGTTCTTGGATCATTATTTATTGAACTTTACAGCAGGAGGGTCAATTATTATAAAGTTAATTGATAAAGTAAGCATTTCTACCACAGGAAAGAATGGATTTTATAATTGCAAAATGGGTATAAAAAATTTAAAGCACATATTCAAGCAATCCCAGAATTGTATATACACCCTCCCTAATATCAATCATATAATCTAGCATTTTGAGAACTTTTAGTGCCAAGCACTTTACAAGAAGTACCACATTTAATTGACAGATTAAAGTCTATGTGTAGCTGTTTTTATCCCCCTCAACCCATTTTCCAGATGAGTAAATGGAGGCTTATGTAAGTTAAAAAATATTTGCTCAAGTCATATATTAATAACAAGTGGCAGATTGAGGCCTTGAATTCAGGGATTAGCCAACACTAAATCTCATTTTTTTAAACTCTTCTCTCTATTTTGAATATCTCTATAGATAATCACAGGAAATATCTGCTCTGGTCTGCTGTCTATAGGTGTTATTTTTATATCTCCCAAAGCTGTCATATGATGCTCCATACCTCAATTCTTATTGCCTTCTTCATAGCTGGGACACCACCACTGTTGTAGCCTGGGCTTCTGTACTTCTACCAGCCCCCTGACCCCCAACCACCACAGACCCATCCCATTCATCCTTCTTGCCCAGTTCCCATTACTGTTTCACTGGGTCTCTGCCATCCTGACTGTCTGGAGCAAGATGTCCTTGGAGAAAAGGTCAGAGTAGGTCATTCCCACTTTCTCCATTGCAAGTCCCAGCACATTAATTTTGGATGCTACAAAACAACTTTAGTAAAGTGACTAGTATGTCCAATCTGGGACTTTCTTTGAAAAATAGATGCATTTATTTCATATCTTTATACACTCAAAAAACTTCTTCTTTATAGTCAATTCTTTTTCATATTTTTAGGCTTAATTCCAAGAGACAACAGTAGTAGAACCAATGAAGGGAGATTTTTAAATTCTATCTTGTTCTTCGTGGCTTTCAACAAAACCCCTTTAAAACAAATAAAACAACCAACACATAGTCTTTATTGGCAACAACAGGATGAAGAGAATATTTTAAGATTCATTTTCTGTAGAAGATCCAGGATGACAAGGAATACGGGGAAAAAGAGAAAGAAGACAACTCTTTGAGTGAGCATAAATGTAAACACAGGAAGACGGAGAGCAAAGGATAAAAAAATGAAAAATAATGAGGATATGAAAGCAGAACTATGCCAGGAGAATATTACAATATAACCAGTCCACAGATAATGGATGCATCTACTATCATTGTCCACCAGATCTTGAATGCAAATCTCAACTCTGCCTTTTATCAGCTTCCAAGCCAGGGAGTAGTGAACCTTTCTAGGCCTCATCTTCATGCTTTAAAAAGTTGGGGTAATGACCAAATGAGATAACATTTTATGCATGTTACAAACTGGGCTTTGCAAAGGGATATGGTTACATACTAGGAGGCTTACAAAGACACATGATGAATATGAGACATGTCCATTGAGTGACAATCTATCTGTTTAATGCGTTTAAAATATTATTTGTATATTAAAACCAACATGCATATTTGGAAGTAGCAAGCAAAATTCCACATTTTTTTCAGATAACACTCAGCTTTTAAAAAGTTAATATATGTAAAGTAGTCCAAATAATGCTTGGCCTAGTAAGCAATTTTTACCTTAAAGAAAATTAAATAACCTGAGAATTTTTTAAAGTGATTAGAGATTTTACAGTGAAATACATTTGAGAAATGTGGTATGTTGTATCTTATAATACATGTTAGCACATTAGCATTAAAGACATTATGGAATACTAGAAATACAAGCAAACTTGTTTAATTTCATTCAATCTCAGCATTAATTAATGAAATTATATATACATATATTAGAATATCTATTAATAACTCTGGGAAAACAAATGGCCTGAGGGAAAACTTTGAGAAAGCTGTTCCTACCATAAATACTTCTCCTCCCTTGAGAACACACAAATTGAATCCTCAATAAATATATTACAAAGAATTTTTTGAACATATCTCACATGCAAGGTATGTAATATAAGAACTATTTTTATGTAATACAATTTTCCTAAGAATTAGACCCTTATATTTTTCCTATTATAATCTCTGACCACAATGGGAAAAATAGTTCTATATTCATTATCTACATGAAAGTTAGCACATAGATTAAATATCTTTAATTTTGTTTGTAATGTATAATTTTCCTCACAAAATTCAGCAAAACATTTTTGAAAAACTGAGTGCCTCATTAGATCCTGAATGATTTCATAAATGCTGGTCTAAAGACATTTATAAGACTATTAAAAGAAATCCTGTTAAATACTTTATAATATATATAATATACTTTATAATATATAAAATTTTGTTATTTCTCTGAAAACATTACCAAGAACCTTCTAAAAGTTGCAAAATTCTTATAATTTTAATACAGTTAACTACTTATGGAAAGACAAGTAGAGGACAAGAAAAGTGTTCTGAGATAGGATTATAGGTCCTTCACTTAAACTCACTATCTGACTAAAAAAAAGTTACTGTTAATTCTTCAAATTATCACCTCAACAAAATCACACTCTAGTACATAAATAGACCTTCTAGGTTCCTGCAGAATGATCAAAATTGCAAATGCAGAATACTACACTGCCAATGTTACACTTTCCTCTATAAAAATATGTTCTAACTAGTAATGCCAAGTGAGAATTTCAGTGTGTAAATTAATGTGCTAGTTAAATGAAAAAAAATTCAAACTTTTTTATTTGAATATTCCAATTTTCATGCAAAAATGTCAACCTCAATATTCTTCCAATCAATTACTTACATAAAGAGATCATTATCTTTTGTATGTTCATCGTCTTCAATGACATCAAAATAAAGTTTTCAATGCAAGCTATATGGTTGAATGATAACATAGTCTCCAATACAGAGATCGGTGATTAACAATCTTCTCAGACACTGGTTATTGATTACTTTCTCTGCAATACTTCAAATGAAAACAATAATTCAGACAATACTTATTTAAAATATTTGATAATTGAGATAAAGTAATTTAAATTTTCTCTATGAGTAAAGAATGTTAGTTCAATATATTAGGGAAAAAATTGTTTTTAAGCATAATTGAAGGATCTATTTATATTCCATCATTTGAAATACTAATCATAAATTCTTCTTCCACCCTTCCATCTGAGTCCTAAATTTAGTTTCCAAGTTGTCGATATTTATTAGCTCAAATTGGAGTTACTAGATTTAATTTAAAAAATTAATTTCGATTCCAAAATTTGGACTATCCACCAACTCAGATTGTCTTTTTTTAATTATTTCTATGTAAGGAGAACTTAACACATATCTTCCTAATATTAATACATTTTATTTATTACTTTGATTTTATTACTATTGCTCATAAAAAAGTCTTCACAACATAATACTATGTAATTCAAATAATGGCTGGAATAATGCCTTCTTTTAAAGAGTATTAAAATCTATCAGGATAGATAATAGAATCTTATGAATTAGTAGCTATTTTGAGACTACAGTCAAAAGCTCTAGAAATAAAGTAGTTACTGTAATAAACAATTGCAATATTTCTAATTACAGTGACTAATGTTAAATATATAAAATTATGTACCTCACATTTGAGAATATATTTCAGAAAATATAAAGAAAATCCCTATAACAAATCTCGTCATCTCTACTTAAACCTAAGATTTTTCTCAAAACATTATTACTAAAATTAACCTAAAAATTAATTTCAAATTAACCTCAAATTATGTTAGCTCCACAAATAAAAAATTAACCATTTTGAATCATTTTCTGAATTGTAGTAAGAACACTAAACATGAGATCTACCCTCTTCACAAACTTTTGCTTGTACAATGCAGCATTATTAACTGTAGGCACAATGTTGTACAGCAGATATCTAGAAGTTCATCCTCTTGCACAACTTTATACCTATTGAATAGCAACTCTCCTTACACTGCATGATGCAATTTATCACAAAGATAACTCATTTTATAGTTCAGCACAAAGTCTAAAATGAAGTATGTAAAATAGTCAAGCACATAAAAGCAGAGAGGAGAATAGTGGTTGTTGGAGCTGTGGGGAGGAGAAAATGGGAAGTTGAATCCCATTACATATTTTTCAAGTTACACAATAACAAATCACTTATTGTCTTTAACAAAGAGGAAATTGTTGAGCTGATAATAGGTTGATGATTTCTCTCTAGCTATCATCAGAGTCAGAGGAGTAAAGAAATGTATTACCCCCATAATATCCTGAATTAAAAAAAAAGAAATGTAAATGTGAGATATCAGGTATTGTAAGTGTATCTGAAGGAAAAGAATTAATTTAGTTGAGCAAACAAAAACCCAGATTTTTTGTAGCAAGAAAACATTTAAAATAAATTTATGATATAATGGGATACATCCAAAATCACGGTGTGAAATTAACATTTATTATAAAATATTTTTATTGAGGTAAATTCTGCAAATGCTATTAACTGCTCAGAATGATGCCTCAGAGTCAGTGAGAAAACTGGATCTGAAAAAGGCAAGTTATTTAAACATTACTACCAGCATCTGAGCAAATAGATTTGAAATATATGACAACATATATTTTGTAAATTACAGATATATCAATAACAAAAATCCTAATTTTTTCAGTCTACCGTCAGATTTCAGTTCAACTTGAGTTAGTTTTCAATAATGTAGCCTTTTAAGATGACTGAAAAGGATAAGCCAATTATTTTTATTTTCCCACATGAAAAATAAAATGACTATGTTATGCTACAGTTATTATATTAAAACAAAACAAAATAAAACAGCAGCCTAAAAGTTTCAGTGGATTAGAAAACCACAGAGATTTATTTCCTGCTCATTTTTGTTCATACCTGATGTCCATTAGAAGTTTAGCTAGCGGCTCTGCACCAAGCCACCCTTGCTCTTGGACCCACTGATAAAGTAGCCACTGACTTGAAATTCATTTCCATGTCAGAAAGAAGAGAAAGTATAGTGCATTACAACCTCAACCCTTAAAACTTCCACCTTCAAGTGATTCATGCCATCCACACTAACATTTTCTGGTCAAATCAAGTCATCTGGCTAGTCACAGCTTCAAAGCAGAAAGGCAGTACAGGACTGTCAACTTGCCAAGGCAAAGAAGCAGACAACATCAAAGACTATAACAATCTGCCCTTCGGGTCAACAGATTTGCAGCTTATAGTCCTTTCTGCATTTCAGAATACAAGTAGAAACCAAAAATCTCACCTCATCTCTGCATCAAGCAAGTCTAATATCTGAGCATTATGATGGGTAGTCTCTTCACTTGATTTTAATGTCATTCCTCTTGGTCCAGAGATCTGTAAACTAAAATCCAATTTGTCTGCTTCCAATTCTCTTAATACATGAAGATGAAGCATCAAAAGGAAACTCACAATTAATATTCCACTGACATAAGAATGATAAGAGAAGCAGTAGTCACTTATGCACAGAAAAACTACAATCCCACTTGCATGTGTTGCAAGGTCTTCTGCACTAGGTTATGGAATATGTCATAATTAAACCTTAATTCCTCTCCAACAAAGACCTCATCAGTTTGTTATGCCCAGGCTCTGACCTCTGGACAGTTCCTTCTTTCAGATTTGCCAAATCTCAACAGGGAATTTAAGAATATGAGATTCTAGACACTATATGCTATTATAGAAACTCCAATAAAAGTCTTTTTCTAGCCATACTTCTTAGATTTGTTATCTTTTGCGGGTTGGCATCTATTTGCCTCTGTGTTTCCCCTCATTTAATTTTATGTTCATTGGATCTATTAGATTTTGGTTGCAGTGGTAAGTGGCATAATAACCCTTCCAAAGATATCTATGTCTTAATTCCCAGAACTTGGACATGTGTTACCTTCCATGACCAAAAAGGACTTTGCAAATGTGATTAAGTTAAGAACCTCAATATGGGAAGATTATCCTGGATTTTTCAGGCAGATACAATGTAATCATAAGGCTTATCATAAGTGAAAGCAGGTGGCAGGAAATGCTGAATCAGAGAAGGAAATGTGATGATAGAAGCAGAAGTCAGAGTTACAGAAGAAAAAATGACTCAACAGGCCGTTGCTGGATCTGAAGATGAAAGGCAGCCACAAGCCAAGAAGTAAGGGCACACTCTAGAGGTTGGAAAAGGCGAGATATGAATTCTACCCTAGAATCTTCAGAAAGGAATGTAGTCCTGTGGACACCTTGCTTTTCCCTCAGTAATACCCATTTTAGACATCTGACTGCCAGAAATGTAAGATGATAAATATGCGTTGTTTTAATCTACTAAGTTTGTGCTAATTTGTTTGTGCTAATAGGAAATGAATAGTGATTTGGGTATCAGAAGAGGGTTGCTGCCATAACAAATACCTAAAAAGTGTGGGCATGGCTTTGGAATTGGACAAAGACTGCACAAAGACTAGAATGATTTTGAGGAGCATAATGGAACAGGCTTAGATTGCCTTTAATAGACTGCTAGTAGAAATATGCATGTTAACTGATTTTGCTTGTGAGGACTCAGAAGGAAGTGAAGAGCATGGCAAAGAAAACCTGTATTACACTGGAGAATACCTAGTCGTGACAAGACTGTCAGTAGAAATTTGGACAATAAAGGTTTTATTGTAAGGGATTGCATGGAAATGAGGAAGATGTCCTTGGAAACTGGAAAATGGGGATCCTTGTTATATAGTGTTATATAGAGGCAGAAAGCTTAGCCAAATTGTGCCCTGTAGCTATATGGAAAGCAAAACTCATAAATGATGAACTTGGATGTTTAGCTAAGGAATTTTCCAAGCAAAGTGTCAAAGGGAAAACTTGGTTTCTTTTTGCTGCCTGTAATAAAACGGGAGTGGAAAGAGATAAGTTGATGGAAGTACCATTAATCAAAAAGAAACTAGAGCTTGATGATTTTTAAAATTCTCAGTCTATTCAGATTGGAAAAGATGTTAACACTGGGATATTTACTGTCAGGAAAGCTGCTCTGCAGAGAAAGCCAAGTGTGTGGCTGGACAACCATTTGTTAGTGTCTTGGAAGAATCAAAAGGTTGTAATGTTCAATCACATAAAAGGTTCTCTGATAAGATTTTTCCATGATGCACGGATCCTCTCAGCCATCTCAGAAGAAGCCAAGAATAGAAATGGGATTATCAGGCTCGGTGCAGTTGTTCACACCTATAACCTCAGCACTTTGGGAGGCTGAGGCAGGAGAATCACTTGAGGCCAGGAGTTTGAGACCAACCTGGGCAATAGCGAGACACTGTTACTACAAAAAAATTTTTTTAATTAGCTGGGTGTGGTGGCACTTGTCTGGCTTATAGTCCCAGCCACTCAGGGAGACTGAGAGAGGAAGATTGCTTAAGTGTAGGAGATTGAGGTTGCAATGAGCTATAATGACATCACTGCACTCTACCCTGGGCAAGAGTGAGACCTTGTCTCAAAAAGAAGAAAAAAGGAAGAAAAGAGAAAAGAAAAAGAAAAAGAAAGGAAAAGAAAAAAGAAATGGGATTTTCTAGAAAAGTGCTGTGAAGGGACTTGTGTAATGTAGCAAATGTCCATGGCATGCACAGGAGACTCACAGTGTTCTTGAGAATTTTACACCATCAGCAACACAGCCAATTTTTACTGAAAAAAAAAAAAATAGTAAGCGGAGGTAAGGAAAAAAAGGCTGTTGGCTTCCAAAATTCTAAGGGCAGAAAGCAGGCTGGTAAAACTACTCAGCTACTGTGCTGCCCTTTATGAAAAACGAAGGTTGACTATAAGGGCAGAGCCACTAGCCTCAGAAGATCATTCCCATGCCTTTAAATTAGATGGAGTTTGCCTGGAGGGACTTTGAGATTAATGACTCCTTTTTTCCTTCCATTATCTTCCTTTTTGAGTGTGAATGCCTGTAGTTGGTGTTCTGTACCTGCCCCACCATTGTATTTTAGGAGCAGATAACTTGTTTTCTCTTTTCATAAGTCTAAAGATAGAGCAGAATTTTTCCTGTGGATGAATTATACCCAGATTCTTACCCATACCTGACTTAGATGATTTAGATAATGAGATTTGGGACTTCGAGCTGATAAAATTTAGATGAGACTTTTTTTTGACTTTAAGTTGATTCTGTAATGGGCTGAGACTTTTGAGAATATCAAAATAAGGCGAATGCATTTTGCATGTGGGATGGACATAAATCTTTAGATACAAGGGGATCCTAACACAGCAAGTTCCAACCTCTCCCCTAGGGCTGCAAGTTCATTAGGGAATGACCAGCCTTCTAAGTTATCACAGCAACAACTTTACTAACTTTTTCACCACTACACAAGATAGATTGCATGCTTTCCAGCATCCAATTGTTTATTCACCGCGGTGGACAGAATAATGACTCCCCAAATGTATCCACATCCTAATTCCACAAACGTGTGACCATGTTACCTCACATAACAAAAGGGACTTTGTAAATGTGATTAAGGATCTTACGGTGGAAAGATTTCTCTGGATAATCCAGGCTCATCGTAGGTAAAAGAGGAAAGCAGGATAGGTACAGTCATAGACAAGATGTGAGGATAGAAGCAGAGCTCAGGGTGACGTGAACTGAAAAACACCCAGCTGGCCATTGTTGGTTTTCAGTGAGGAAGGAAGCCACAGCCCAGGAATTTGGGCAGCTTCTAAAAGCTGGAAAAGTCAAGATGCAGATGCTCACCTAGATCCTCTAGAAGAAACATAGTCTTTCTGTTAGTCATAGTCTTGCTGTTAGTCCAAGATCCATTTTGGATTTCTGACCTCCATCAATGTAATATAATAAATTTATATTATTTTAATCCATTGAGTTAGTGATAATTTGTTACAGCAGCAATAGAAAACTAACACAGTGGGAAACTACACCTTTCATCTCTTTTCCCTGAGCTATTTTGTCCAACTGAATGGACCTAGAAGACACCATTTTAATCCATTTAAAAATTTTAACTATCAATATGTATTCCTAGTGTGAAACTGATCTGTGCCGCAAGGCTGAAATTCAAATAGCTTTTAATATCAAATTGTTTTCAGTATCATGTTTTATATTGTATTATATTCAAGTATGTTATTTTTATCTTATTCATATTGAAATAATATCCAATATTCAATAACATTATCTCAATTTTATTTTGAATTATTTTAAGTTTTTGTATCACTTTTATTTTATTTTATTTACTTGGTAATGGGAAGCAGCTGCTTGTTCCAGCCTCACAAGCTCCTAATTTTGTGGCTCCTGTCTATTCCTTTTCATTTCTACTGGCAAAACAATTAATTATTTTCTCATCTTGTGTCTTTCTTTTAATATATTGCCAAATATAGTCAACAGAAACCAACACATGCTCCTAACACTGCAAGTTCCAACCTCTTTCCCGAAGGCTGCAGGTTCATTAGGTATTGACCTGCCTTCCAAGCTATCACAGCAACAACTTTACCAACTTTTCACCATTACGTGAGACAGATTGCATGCTTTCCAACATCCAATCACCGTTAATTCACTACTTGCCAGTCAGACTCCAAACAAATGTCACATATTTAAGTGTTCTCTCTTGCAGAAACATTCATTTATGTATCAGTCAGAACACTAGGTTAAGATGCAGAACAGACTACTTAATGATGTAAGCAATGAAGGTTAATTTTTCGCTCACATTACATGTCTCTAAGTAAGGATGTGCTTGGAGTCATTCTCATTTTGGGACCTAGGCTGACAAAGAAGCTATGTATTGGAGTATTGCTGGTCACTGTGGCAGAGAGGAGATAAAATGTAGTGAATTACTTGTTGGTTCCAAAGTCTCATTCCATAAATGACACAAGTCACTTCTGCTCTCAAAACCCATATGGCCTCCCAATTGCAAGGTGGCAGGGAAGGAGACCCAGACATAATTGGATGGGCAGCGCTTACAATTACCATATGCATTACTTGAATCAAAATTGTGATACAGGTATGCTTTGTTTTCTAGTTGAAAATGACAAGTAGACTTTCTAAGAGAACTTTTAGGCATAATTCATAACTGCATGCAACCGGTAGTCAAGTGTGTGATGTTCTGAAATGCAGAGCACAGCAACAGAATTTCTTTGTACTGTATGAGACAGAATTTTAATGACAAAACCATTATTCTTTCCATGCTTGGATTCCTTTCACATTACAGCTAGGCCCATATTTCCAAGAATTTTAAAGGAAGTCATTAAAACATCATTTTTATGCATTACAATATTTATATAGAATGACAGTGTTTATCACACAATATTGTTAATGCTTGAGAAAATGAGAGTGTAAACTACAGTTTTACCTCATTTGTTTATATCTGTATGAAAAAAAAGCTTGACTATCTCATAAGGAGATCATTCTCATATAAAAATTACTCACACGATGACAGCTTTGCATGGGAAAGCAAAGTCGATAAGATTCCTTTTCAGAAAAGTGAAAAGGAAACATAATGGTGTGTCAGGACATGAGTACTTTGTAGTTTTTGTTTTAGGGTCAGTTAGACACTGTCTATCCCAACAGGAATTCCCAAGCACTTGTCTGAGTCACTCGGGCATGGCCTTTGGTAGTGAGGGATAGAGACGGAGAGTTCCATTCCAGACACTGTCCACACTGGTGTACCCTGGAAAGTACCTGAAGAAGCTTTACAATTTGAGCCTATTGATGACACTGTTTTCAGACTTCACTGTGGTTTACTATAAAACTACGTAATCCACCTAACGCTAGAAATTACAAAATGATAAAGAAGAAATGGAACATAATTGTCACAGAGAAGATGAAGAATGAGTATTGTTAATAACATATATTCTGCATTAAGTTACCAATTTTATAGCATCTTTCAAGCCATTTTATAGGCTTTCTTGTAGGAAGGAAAACTTATCATTCTATAAACAAGCTGTCAGAATCAAAAAGGAAACAAATTCCCTGAGCAATACCAAACCTGAGATCACCACGGAGTGCAAGACTTATTAAAAATCCATGATTCTATAAAGCTTGTAAGAGACAGAGAGGGTAATAAATGAACTAATGGCAAGAACCTATAGTGAGCAATTACTCCTGTAATGATGCCTTAGTGACCCTCTAATAAATGCTTAATTTGTTTCTTGGCAGGATAACACTCTTGGAAGGCCTAAGGTGATATGGTCAAAGTACTATGAACAAAAAATTGCTTTTTAATAGCTACATAATGAAGCTTGCAGGATTTTAGAACATTGAAATAAACTTTACTATTTTACATTGGTGTTTCCCTACTGTGAATTCCAAACTACAATAACAAGGCAATTTTAATACCTTCGTCATCTGTATATTTGTTAAAAAATATTCTTTTAACTCTTCACACTTATTAGAATGTGTGAATAACTTTAAATTAAGATATAATACTTAATACAGTGTAACATTCTTAAACACAATGGCAAATTTCACTAAATTAACAATTCGTAAATATTAGTTTTAGATAAAACACTTAAATACAGTCTTATGCCCAAATTACTTATCTTCTGTATTTACCATATTCTTCCCATTCTTTTTCTAATTAGGATATATTGTCAAAGAATCTGGCTGTTTAAGGAAACATAACTCTTACTTTTTTCCTTAATACATAACTAAGGAAAACTCTAAAAATTGTTGCATACACTTGTACACTTTTGTTACTGTTGCCCAGGCTAGAGTGCCATGGTGTCAGCCTAGCTCACAGCAACCTCAGACTCCTGGGCTCAAGCCATTCTCCTGCTTCCTCCTCTCAAGTAGCTGGGACTACAGGGGCACACCACCACGCCTGGCTAATTTTTTTTTATTTTTAGTAGAGACAGGGCCTGGCTCTTGCTAAGGCTGGTCTCAAACTTCTGAGTTCAAGTGATCCTCCCGCCTCTGCCTCACAGAGTGCTAGGATTACAGGTATGAGCTACCATGCCCAGCCTACCTAAAAGTTTTTTTTAGTGGAATAAGAAACACTAAAAGGTTGAGAACAAGCAGTAAGAGAAAATAAAAGAATTTATCTTCTTTCTGTGAATTAACTCTTTATGCAGCATAATAATGATGGCCTTTGAGGACAATAATATAGATTGTATAGACAGTCAGCTCAATAATATTTAATTAGTTCCCTCAACTATCACAGTATTAATAGTGATTTTTGGGAAAGAAATATAGAGTGGCAATTGGAACATCTGGGCTGTAAGTACTAGTTAGGCATTATATTTTGTGGCATTTTTTACAAACCTCTTCTTGACTACACATTCCAAAATTTACACTAAGAAAACATATTCTCATCTTTTTGGAGTAAAAGAGTTTTTTAGTGTGTGGTTTTTCTAAAACTATTTCTCCTCAAATAATTTCAGATTTATCAAAGAGTTGTAAAGATAGTACAGAGAGTTTCAGTACACCTTTCACTCAGCTACCTCTGTTAACATTTTACACAACTATACCAGATATATTTTGAAATTATCCCATGTAAACAAGTAAATCTATAGTAAAAACAAACTTATAAACATTGTCATACTGAGTGTGAAATCAGCAGCCTGCCTGGAGGCTTTAAAAAAAGATGACTCTGGTAGACTAAGGAATGGATTATATGAGTGAAATTTCATTAACAAGAGAAAGCATTTTAGTACCCTTTAAGGCTTTCAGTAGTGTATAAAAAGTTATTTAGAAACTAGGAACCACTTCCGCATCTCATTTACCTAACTGATGAGAGATAAATGAGCTAAGCATTTAAAGCACAGCCTTGAGGTATTGTTTTTTTCTTTGCACATGAACCACAGTCTAACTCTACTGAAAGACAAGAGAATCATTAACTTTCTGCTACCACAGTGCCAGCAGCAGTCGCTAACCTTTCCTACCATAAATAGTTTCAGAAATAGTAATAGAACAATTACAAATCACGATTCTCATCACTGATTTAGCACATTTTTATAAATCTAAGCCAGAGACCCTATAAATGGTAATACTTTCTTATGTGTAAACAGGATATGATTATTTATTTAAAATGTCATTAAATCTCACTGTGGTAGTGTGAAAATAATTTATACTGCCTCTTGGGAGGTCTTTTTTATAAAGCAACTGAGAAATAAATACTCTATAGATTGCTTTAAAAACAGACGAAAGTTTCATTTGCTGAGGAGAATGAACATCACCACCATTTGGGTAATGTTGAAATCAGTCTTGAGGCTATTGCCATGACCAGAATCTCCCTTGCTGGTAGAAAAGCTAATGATAAAATGTCTACATTTAAAATGAGATGGAATTAACATTAATTTGAAAATATGAGAATGCATTCTAGCACTGTAAGCCCAGTGAAGCATTGCTTTGCATTCATTCTGCAATGAGATGGGTGACATTAACATTGCGCACGGTACAGTTTACATGAACAACTGATTTGGGTTTTACCTCCAGGAAGTCTCATGACAGCTAAATACTAGTAAGTAATCCAAATGTTGACACCAAGCTGAATCTCTATATCCATTGTTTTCACCTTTCTTATTGAAACACGTGTAAGCACTGTGCAAAACAGTACATAAAGCCATCTTACTAAATTTATTATATTAATAGTTCACAGATTTTTAAAATTTTTAAGAACATGTACATTTTGTATGCAAATCATAAGAATTTATTTTCTACTTTCCAATATATGTGATGTCTACTTTCGTTCTTTTGTTCTTTTTCCTTTTTTGTTTTGTTTTTTGCTTTTGTTTCATTGAGCTATGTTATACTTGCTAAAATCTACCATAAGCTGTTGAATAAAAGTGATGATAGGGGTGATCTTTCCCTTTTTCACTACTTAGAGGAGTGGGAGAAGGAAGAGGATAGAAAGGAAGAGAAACTTTTAATATTTTACTACCAAGTACGATGAGTTCTCTAAGATTTTTACAGATAATTCTTTGTATACCTGACATGCTAATGATTGTCTTTAAATTTAAATTATGAATATGCATTGCATTCAACAAAGGTTTCTAAAAACAAATTTTAACATAATCATTTTTCTACCTTTTTTTGTTTTCTACCTTTTAGTTAGCATTAATTTATTTCAGGCTACCTTTTTGGGTGTGTGTAAGGATTAAAACAGAAGGAACTTCATTATCATGATTAAAATTGGCCTTTTAGGGTGTGGGGAATTGGCTATTATGTCTTTCTCCTGATTTCTGGAAAGGTGAGAAAACAACTTAGTTTGGGATTGGTGAGATAAAACTTTAGCATGGGTAACTCCATTTTGATTTTTAGTCTGGTCTACTGCAGTCTAGTGCAGAATTTTTAACACACGTATTGGCCGGGCGCGGTGGCTCACGCCTGTAATCTTAGCACCCTGGGAGGCCGAGGCGCGGGGGGGGGATTGTTTGAGCTCAGGAGTTCGAAACCAGCCTGAGCAAAAGCGAAACCCCATCTCTACTAAAAATAGAAAGAAATTAATCGGACAACTAAAAATATATAGAAAAAATTAGCTGGGCATGGTGGCGCATGCCTGTAGTCCCAGCTACTTGGGAGGGCAGGAGGATCACTTGAGCCCAGGAGTTTGAGGTTGCTGTGAGCTAGGCTGACGCCACAGCACTCTAGCCTGGGCAAAAGAGTGAGACTCTGTCTCAAAAAAACCAACAACAACAACAAAAAAAACAAACAAACAAACAAAAAACACACGTATTATTCTTTCACCTACAATTTTAAGTTTGATTTGTTAATATTTTGTTTAGGATTTTGTAACTATGTCATGAGAGAAATGTTCTATAATTAGTTAGAGAGGGGTAGGTGATGTCCTTGTTAAATTTTGTAATCAAGATTGTGGTGACTTCATAAAAAAGAGCCATTTTCCTATTATCTAGAAGAATTTGTGTAACACTGGAGCAATTTCTTCTGAAATAAATGGAAGGATGCACCAGTGGAGGAATCTGGTATCAGGATTTTATTTGCAGGAATTTTTTAAGTGTATTGAATGTATATTAGGAATTTAATATATTTCATATGATTCTGCTTTTCCATTCATTCTTCTATGTGTTTTGGCTCAAATACATTTTTATTATGGGTATTGAGTAAATAGCTAGGAGTATGATTGCTGGATTGTATGGTAAATATATGTTCAGCTTTATAATAATCTAGCGAACTGTCTTTCAAATGACTCTAGCATTCTTCATTTTCACCATCAGCAGATTAGAGTTCCTGTCACTCCACATCTGCACCAGCAATTAGTATTGTCAATATTTTGGGGACTTTAAACATTCTAATAAGTAAATAGTATCATTTCATTGTTGTTTTAATTTGCAAGTCCTTAATGACATATTATGTTGAACATCTTTTTATATGCTTATTTTTCATAGGTATATCTTCTTTAGTAAAGTGTCTCTTTAGATCTTTTGCCAATTTTTAAAAATTCGATTGTTTCTTTTTGAGTTTTAAGAGTTCTTTGTATATTTTGGCTAACAGTTCTTTATCAGATATATGTTTTATAAATGTTTTTTCCCATGTGTGGTTTATCTTTCCTTGTCTTAACCATGTCTTTTTCAGAACAGAATTTTTTAATTTTAATAAAAAGTCCAACTTATATTTCTTTTTCGTTCATAAATCATGTCTTTGGTATTCTAAGACCTTATCACTGAACCCAAAGTCAGACCCAAGTTTTCTCCTGTTTTTTCTTCTATAAGTTTTATAGTATTGTATTTTGCATTTAGGTTATGATCCATTTTTTCAATTAATTTTTGTAAAAGACATAAGTTGTTTGTCTTGGTTCACTTTTTGCATATGAATTCTCAATTGGTCCAGAACCATTTGTTGGAAATATAATTTCTCTTCATAGAATTGCCTTTGTTTCTTTGTCAAAGGCCAGTCGACTACATTGTGTGAGTGTATTTCTGGGCTCTCATTTCTGTTCCATTGATCTGTGTCTACTCTTTCACCAAAACTGTATTGTCTTTGTTGATGTAGCTTTATAGTTGAGTCTTGAAATTGAGTAATGTGAGTCTTCCAATTTTCTTCTTCAGTATTGTGTTGGCTATTCTAGGTCTTCTGCCTTTCCATATAAACTTTACAATTAGTTCGCTGATATCTAAAAATATCCTGTTGTCATTTTCATTGAGATTACATTGAATCTATAGAGTAAGTTGGGAAGATTTGACATCTTAACAATACTGAATTGTCCAATCTATGAATATGGAATGTCTCTCAATTTATTTAGCTCGTCTAAAATTTATTTCATCAGAATCTTCTTAGTTCATGCCATATAGATTCTGTTCATATATTCTTAGATTTATATCTAAGTATTTTCTTTTTTTGTGTGTTGCATTAAACAGTATTTTTTAAAATTTCAGATTCCTGTTGCTAATTGCTGGTACATAGGAAAACAACTGATTTTTGAAGGTTAATCTTGTATCCTGCACCTTGATGTACTCACTTATTAGTCTAAAGATTTTTTGTTGTCAATTTTTGGAATTTTATATATAACAAATCATCTCATCTTGCAAATAAACCAAAGATTTTATTTTTTCCTTTTAACTTTATACATCTTTTATATGTTTTATTTTCTTATTGCACTAGCTAGGACTTTCAGGATGGTGGTGAATAGGAGTGGTAAGAGAGGAAATCCTTGTCTTCTTCCAGGTCTTTGGGGAAAAGTATTTCACTATCTCACCATTAAGTATAATAATAGTTGTAATTTTTATGTATATAGTTTTATCAGGTTTATGAAGTTTCCCCCTATTTCAAGTTCCCTTGTATTTTTTATCATGAATAGGTATTGGATTTTGTTAAATGCATTTTCTGCATGGATTGATATGATCATATGATTTTTCTTCTTCAGCCTGTTGAGAATTTTTACATCTATGTTCATAAAAGATATTGTTCAGTAATTTTTGTTTCTTATACTGCCTTTATCTTGTTGGGGTACTACGCAGTTGTGGCCTTATTGAATATGTTCTAAAGCATTTTCTTTCCTGCAATTTTATGGAAGAGATTATAAAAATGAGGTAATATTTCTTTCTTAAATTTTGGCAGAATTCAACAAAGAAACTATCTGGGCCTGGTACTTTCTTTTTTCAAAGGTTAATTGTTGACACTATTTGTTTAATACTAATATAGCTATTTATGTTATCTGTTTTTCCTTGTGTCAGTTTTGGTAGATTGTCTCTTTCAAAGAATCAGTCCATTTCACTAAGCTATCAGATTTGTAGGCATAGAATTGTTGGTAGCATTCCTTTACTATCCTTTTAATATGTATGGGATCAGTAGTGATGGCTCCTTTCATTCCTAATACTAGTAGTTTTTGTCTTCTCTCTTTTTTTTTCCCTTGGTTACTCTGGATAAAGGTTTATTGATTTTACTGATCTATTCAAATAATCATATTTTGGTGGGATTTTTTTTTTCCTCTATTTTCTTGACATGACTTACAACATTTTGTTGAAAGACAGACATTTGTTCCTGGTACTAATACTATTTTATGACCTCAGCAGCTTCTGGTCTAGATAAGAAGATCTCAACTGTGACTCTCTGTATGGACCTGGCTCTATAGATTTGGAGATGGTAGTTTGCCCTGCAACCTCAATTCTCTGGTGTGTCCAAGAAAAGTCATTGATTTTCAGTTTTCAAGCTTTTTCTCATTGTAACGACAGGAGTGATGACATCCAAGCTCTTTTTATGTTGAAGCTAAAACAGGAAAATCTTTTTTTTAATGGTTAAAAAAAAAAATTCAAAGAATTTTTTGCATAATATCTTAGGTAGGTCTATGATTATCTTAAAAAGGAAATTATTAAAAAATAATTAAAATGAAATTATCGATATGCATTTATCAATGTCTAAATCCATTCATTGATAAGACATATCTGTGTAGATAAGGGAGATACATAACTTGAAAGTTTGAGTGAGTGCCTGGTCTGTAGTAGGAACTCAATACTTTGGTTATCATTAATGTTATTATCTTGCACTATTAATGAAAATGTAAGAATTGACATCAAAATCACTATCTATGAAAGAAAATTGATAAGCAGAGCTTTATTAAAATTTAAAATTTCTGCTCTGACAATCATACTGTTAAGAAAATGAAAAAATACAGACTAGTAAAAAAAAATTTTGAAACTTATACCTGATAAAGGACTTGTATCCAAAATATAAAAAGAAGATTAAATACTCAACAATAAGAAAACAAACAACTCAATTAAAAATGGGCAAAAGATCTATACGGACACCTCACCAAACGACATATATAGTGCAAGCTAGCATATTTTAAAAAGCTCAGCAGCATGTCATTAGGAAACTGCAAATTAAAACAATGGGATATCACTATATACATATTAGAATGGCTTAATTCCAAAATACTGACAACGCCAACTGCTGGTGAGGATGTGGAACAACAGGAATTCTCATTCACTCATGTGGTAATGCATAAAGGTAAAGTCACTTTGGAAGACAATTTGCAGTTTCTTACAAAGCAAACACAAGTTACCCCATGATCCAACTGTTTCACTCCTAGATTTTTATCCACATGGGTTAAAAACCTATCTCTACCCCAAAACTTACACATATATTTTTATAATAACTTTAATTACAATTGCCAAAAATTGGAAGCAACCAAGATATTTTTTAATAGGTTAATGTATACACGAACTATAGTACATCCATAAAATGAAATATGATTCAATGATAAGAAGAAATGAGCTATTAAGCCACAAAGACACATGGAGGAAACTTAAATGCACATTGATAAGTGAAAGAAGATAGTCTGAGAAGTTTATATACTGTATGATTCCAACTATATAAAATTCTAGAAAAGGCAAACTATGGAGACAGTAAAAAGATCAGTGTCAGGGGTTAGCGGGGAGGGAGGGATGAATAGGTGGAGCACAGGGGATTTTTAGAGCAATGAAACTACTCTGTATAATACTGTGATGGTGGATACACGATATTATATGAAAGGAATCGTTCGGTGAAAGTAAGTAGAACTTAAGTGCCAATTGTATATGAGGGATCAATCTGACTTACACTTGTAATATAAACTTGGACCTGACACAACAATGATTTTGATTTTTCATCAAAAAATGTATATACAATAAATATAGTCTGGTTCTCTTGACAATGAAAACAAGCAGAACACAAGACATAATTATGAAACTACCATTTGTGTGACATTTTTAGTTTACAAAATTTATCTTATTTGCCACTCATCATTACTCTGTGTTTAAAGTTAGGGAGAGGTATTATTTATAATTTTCCAAAAGACAAAATTTAAAGTTAGTGATGTACCAGTAGCACATTCCTGGTACATGGTTTAAAAAAAAATAGAGGAGTCTTTTAGATGTCACTGTTCAAAGATGAAAACTTAACACTGGCAATGAAATGGTAAATAATTAGATTGTGTTACTAAACTGGGTGCTTCTAATTTCTTGACTACACTCACTTATGTTAACACTATTAAAATAAGTGATTCAGGCCCTTAACAATGGTCTAAGCTGCAACTTTCTGTGTCTGTAAAACACCTTATAAGATAAGAAATCATTTATGCATCTGATATAAAAGTTGGTTTATTCATATCGTAGTGATATAGCAACCTAATTCTTGGCTACACTTTGGCCTTATACACACATCCTCTCATTTCTCACAGTTGAGGTGATTGATCCTCCCCCCAGCCCCTCCCTTTAATCTTAAACAGAATTCAGAGGTGACAATGAACTAGTTCAGTGATTGAGTGCTTCTCTGGTAATTTATGCCTGCAAGCTGGAGAGGAGGGTGAACTCAAGCGCTGCTTCTTAGAGCTCTGAATTTGATGTCAAGCGGAAGCTTCGTTCAGTCAGCTAGCATCTTAGAGAATCCTCTAATTTTCCAAAAACGAGTTTCTTCTTTCTTATTTTCTGATATATTATTTCACAAACCCCTGCCATGACTACCAAATGATTTCATAATCTTTACAGATTAAGTTTGTTTAAAAAGTGAATGTTTTAGAAGACCCCAAAGTAGACTAGGTGACCTAAGTCTGCCATTACTAAGACTTTCCTTAAATTTGCTGGAAGGTTCTGAGCATCCACAGACAACAAATCCATGAAGATCTTAAACCAGGGACAGTGTCAGAATAGTAATGTCCCTTCTCCCCTTCCATCTCATCTGTTTGGATGCTACAGATAAATTTTTCTGATTCTTTCTGGCCATAACAATGAGAGCATTTCTTTGAAATGATAAGCAGATTCCTGGGAAACGTTAAATGGGATGTTGTGCTGTTCAAACCACAGAGAAACCTGGCCTGTGCCAAGACCTGAGGCCATTTAAGAGCAAACTCCTTAAAATTAGCAGCTCATAAGATTGAGTAAAATTACTGAAAGTACATAATTCTGAATGCAAAATGACACTATGCAATTAAAGATTAACTTCTTTGAGAGTTCTTTTTTTAAAAAAAATCAAAAAGAAAAATAAAATATTGATTTCAGAATAATTTCCAAGACAGATTATTCAAAATTGGATTTTTACATTTTATTCTTCAGCTTTGGTAAAAAAGAGTTGGCTGCCTTTTGCTGAAATTTTTAGATAGATTTCCTATTCTGAGCATGTTTGCAAGTGCATGAATGAGAAATATTCTCTAATGTAAAGAACCCATTTTTTTCAGTTACAATATTTTTTTTTCTTTCTCCTTCTAAAAATGTTTACATTTTTTGCTGCCAGGGTTACCTTTTCTTGGCCTCACTTCTCTGATTTTCTTTCTCACAAGTATCCTTATGACTTCTAATGTTTTCCATCAATGTATTAACACACCTCTTCTTTGTCAACGTTCATTCTCTGTTCTCTCTTTCAATAAACTCATTCTTTTTTTTTTTTTTTTTTTTTTTTTTTTTTTTTTTTTTTTTTTTTTTTTTTTTTTTTTTTTTTTTTTTTTTTTTTTTTTTTTTTTTTTTTTTTTTTTTAATAAACTCATTCTTAAGAAGTTTCTCTGTAGCTCCAGTTTCTAAAGTCAAGCAATTTATTCACATGAATCATCTTCATTTAGAATCCCTCCCACACGCATTGAGTACTGAGGTATTTGAGCATGCTGCTTAGACAATATTATCTATTTGTCTGAGAGTGGCTTAAAACTTCACGCTGATTGTATCTGAAAATATTTTGGTTGAGACTAGTCAGAGCTAGCTTAAGTCAGAGCAGGCTGTCACTGTGAGACTTGCATGAACTAATGAAATGACTCTTTGCCCTCAAATATTTCTTATATTGATAGAATATTTCCCCCATGGCTTGCTTATTAATTGTACTTCAGACATGTCACATCTGAATTCCTATTACAACATAGACGTTCTTTTTGACAAGGCATTTTATATTTAAAATGGCTTTGTTTAAAACAGAAAGATTCCCCTAAGATGTCATCATTACTCCATTTCATGGCAGGGAAGTCCTTATCTCCTCACAGTTTGATCCATGATATCTACCACCTGAAGGGTTAATTACTTCCCTGCTCCTGAACCAAACCTAACAGAAACTTGACAAATTCTTGCAAAGTCAACCATGTAAATCATTCCCAAAATACAGCGCAGAGGTTAAAACATAGACTCTAAGGCTAGTATGTGTGGTGTTTAAACCTCAGAATTGCACGTACTAGCTATAAGACCATGAATAAACTATCCAGCCTCCCTGTATCTGTTTCCTTAGCCGAAAATTGGGAAATAATTAATGTACAGGCTTCATAGGGTTTTGCTGAGAACTACATGAGTTGGTAAGTATAGAGTCCTTAGAATAATGCCTAACACAAAATAAACACTAATTCAAGGTTATTACTGCCTGCTCAAGTAGTCAGTACTAGTAGGCTATCCTATTGCTCTTCCAGGTTTTTATGACGTGAGCCCAGGCCCACCATATGTTGCACGTCTTGAGTTGGTTTTCTCCAGTTCATTCACTGTAACTCCATCACCTTGCCTCTGTTTCTGGTTACTCCATAGAAGAGAATACTATCTGCGTGTGTACTTTATATTTTATTCAGTTAGCCTCCCTATTACACTAGACCTTCTGAAAGGCCATGGCCCAGGGGACTGGTTACATGGATGATTTTTGATGGCCTTCCTAATTAAAAAACATTACCTTCCTTCAGTTATCCTGAAATAAGCTAATTATTTATCCAGTCAGTTTGCAGCCTGGTAAATTTTTATAACCAATTCTTTGTTCTGGTTTTCAATTATTTTGACAACTGCTCACTATTTTTATTTCCCTGATTATTCTGAGCATCCTTAGCCCTAAATCATAATGTAAGTAATATAGTTATAACCCTTGATTGACTACCATATGTATTTATATTGAGATATTTTAAAAGTTATGATTATGTAAGCACAAATAACAGAAAACTTAAATCCAATTTCTTAAATAAATCAGAATATGTTTTCTCAGATACAAGAGATTTTTCTATATATAAGAGGTAGAACATTTTCAGGGGTGGCTAATTCAGTTGATCAATAATGTCAAGGATTCAGGTCCCTTCTATCTTTTCATTCTGTTAAAGAAAATAACAGAAGGAAAAGTCATTGGGAGCTAAATAAGCCCCCAACCCTCTCCTTATCTCTCTCCATGTAATCTCAGGGCTTCTACTTGTGTTTTCTCTACATGGGCTGCTTTGGGCTTCGCACAGCATGACAGCCTCAGCAGCTAGACTGCTTACATGGAAGCCTAGGGCTTCGGAGTTGAGTCCCTCAGCTAACAAGATGGATGCTGCGTGCTTTTAAAAATGGCCTCTAAAGTTTTTTTTTATATATTATATTTTATATATATATATATTTTTTACATATATACACACATACACACACACACACACACACACACACACACACAGCCACACTCTTCTGGATATCTGTGAGTCATAACTCTGCTCAGAATTAAGGGGAGGGGAATTAACGTCCAACTTTTGATGAGATTAGCAAGGTTCTAAAAAAGTATATGAGATGAAACATATTGTATAGCCATCTTTGGAAAATACAGTTTGCCACAGACAACATAGAAGAAGAATATTCCTGTTGGGTATTTGGCCACAGAAATTATTTGGCTTATCCTGTGCAAATGGAATGTAGGGTAGATGAATTTGGGCAAAAAATCAGGATCAGGAAATGTCCAGATGAACCATTCATAGAAAGGGCCCTTGGGTTGGTTATAAGCCCTTGGATGGAGAAATATCATGCATATTTGTTTGGAAAGAGAAAAGAGAGGAGAAGAAGGACAGGAAAAGAAGAGGAAGGTTTCAAAAAGGGAAATGGAAGCTGTAAAAATGCCAAGAAACTAATTTTTCCCCCACAGCATTGCCAGTAGTTAGCCCTTTTTGAGCCACTCTTAGTACTGTCAAATATTTATGACTGTGCCTCCGGAGTGCCACAGATTCAACCAGCCTCTCGTTACTGTCTGTGCTCAAGTGCTTTGTCCATTAGAGCTTCTTTCCAGCATTTACAGCTGCGGCATACTGCTTAAAGCTGTGCTTTTATGTGCCTTTAGAGAGTTTTTTCTTGATGTTTAAATAGTAGCATCCTTCAGCTCTGCATACCATTTTTAAAATAAGTTAAAAATAATATGTGGCTTCATAATGAAGAAAAGGAATTTGTGATTGCATTAGTCTGCTCAGACTGATAGAACAAGATATCGTAGACTGGTTGACTTGAACAATAAACATTTATTTCCCACAGATCTGGAGACTATAACTCTGAGATCAGGGTCCCAGCATGGTTGGGTTATGATAAAGGCCCACTTCCTGGCCTGGGGACAGTTACCTTTTCATTGTATCTTCACATGGCCCAGAGAGAGTTCTAGTGTTTCCATCCCCTTATAAATGAACCAATCCCATTATGGGGACTCTATTCCCATAATCTCATCAAAACTCAGTTACCTCTCAAAGGCCCCACCTTCAAACTTCATCAAAATGGGGATCAGGAACTCAGCATATAAATTTGAGGGAAGGAACACAAACATTTAATCCATATCAGTTGATCATACTGTAAAGGTCTTATATATTGTCCGTTTTTTGGCCAATATTTAAACGAAGTGTTAAAGTAAGGAATACCATGCTCAAATCTGTGGAAAGGAAGACTCAGAGAGCACGATACATCATAAGAAGGCTCTTGTGATTCAAAATAATTGAGATAACTGGGAAAGGAAGTCTGAACTAATAGACTTATGGAGCAGTGAGGAGGGAATGCATATTTAACATAGGCAGAATGATAAAAGAGACTTGGTAACCAACTGACATGAAATTGAAGGAAGGCATATCAAAGATGCTTGAGTTTTTACATTTGTGCACATCAAGGAACAATAATGCCACTTGACTTCATTTAATGAAATAAGAAATTCGGGAGACTTTAGAGATGAATTTATTTTGGCCCTTTTAATTTTGTTTATTTGAGAAGGTCCATTAGCGTTAAGAAAACCTGCAGAAGAGAATATCACACATAAAGCATGTCTAATGGGTTAAAGGTCAAAGATTAAACCATGGGATTCACTAACAGTTGGAGATAGAGCAGACGGAAAGTGAGAAAGAGAATTACTAATGGGATGAAGGAGGGAAATATGTACTATAGTGAAGGGAGAAAAGCATGATAATTATTATTGTATATACTAGTCAAATTAAATAAAAGGCAGTCACTGGATTTTATGATTGTAAGTGCATTGCCTATTTTATTAAAATCAGAAATCATATCAAAGTGAGTTTACTAGCAAAGTGAAAATGAAAGACAATAAATGATTTTTAGTCTTTTAACAAAGTTTGTTTATAGAAGGGAGAAGATGAGGGCAGCTGTTTGCAAGGAAATGTAGGTAAAATTGTGTGGTTTGAGGACACGTTTGCAGATTGAAGGTAAGAATGATATTGTCAGAACAGTTGGAAAAAGTGAACTTGAACAGAGGAAGGGTCAGTTCTTCCTCTGAGAGAAGAGGGATAGGGAGTAATGAAGATTGCTGGAGGAGAAGACAGATGGACTGTAAATGGTTTGGTGAGTATGATTGACATGGAATGGGTTTACGAGACTTGAAGCGAATATAAAATACCCACCGTTTTGTAATTCAAACAAAAATGAAGCCCCACATGACCAGTCCAGGCATGGAGTTGGATTAAACAAAATAGAATCCAGCAACTGGAAGTAATGAAAAGAAATCATTATTACTGGCATATCTCAAATAATGTCAAAAGGTGAGAAATATATTCACCTTGCTCTAAAATCTTTAAAACATTTTATATTTGTGTCATTAGCAATATCTTACCCTTGAATCACAACTGATTCCTCAAAATCTCCCTTCCCCACTGCAATTCTGAGCCCCTACTTATTTTTCTTTAATCCACAATTCTTCCTATTCTCTCTTGAGTGAACAAAGCCCTTTCTATCACAAAAACCCAAAGGCACAGCTGAAACAAAGGGGATACTCACTAGATGTGGGTGGAGATAGAGAATTGCAATGGAAAAATATTAAGAACCTTCTTCAACATAGAGGAAACAAGTAGACTGAAAATACACAAATGTAGATTTTTTATCTTGCCACAGAGGTGAAAGGAAGCCAATGTTGCAAATAATTTGTTTGTCATTTTCTGCTAGAGTTGCTAAAATATTGATGTTTCTTCCAGGGCAATTAAAAAACTATATTGTTCATAATTTGAGTGTGTATGTTCCTAGAATCACTTACTAAAGTATTATATCTTACTGAATCCTCATATATCACCTCATAAGTCCTACCACATTCCATCAGTATATGTGGGCAGTGGAATTTTCAACCTCATGAAGGTGGTTGTAAAATTATATTATTTACCACAATGCTAACAGCTTCTTAAGTATCTGATGTGTGCCAGAACCTTCTAAGCATTTTCTCTTCACAACAACCCTGAGTTGTGGTAGTACTTTTATTGCCTTCCAGAAATGAGAAGATGACAGCATGAAAGTAGATTTTAAAAAATGAAGACAAGTAGAATTGATCTAAATGGATGATGCAGAAATGCGGTAGGCAGAATAATGCACCCCTCCTAAGATGCTCATGCCCTAATTCCCAGAACCTGAAAATATGTCACCTTACATGTAAAAAAGGACTTTGTACATGTGATTAAGTCAAGGGTCTTGAGACAAGAAGATTGTACTGGATATCCTAAGTGGGTTAAATGTAATCGCAAGGGTCCTTATAGAAGAGAAACAAGAGGTTTAGGGTCAGAAAAGGAGATGAGATTATTGAAGTGGAGGTCAGAGTAATGTGATCCCCAGCTGAGAGCTGTGAGCAGCCTCCTAAAACTGAAAAGGGCAGAGGATGGATTCTCGCCTAGAATCTCCAGAAGGATCACAGCTATCATGACACTTTGATTTTAACCCAGAAGACCCACGTCATATTTCTGACCTCTGGAACTTTAGATAATAAATTTCTGTTGTTTTAGTCTTCTAAAGTTTTAGTAATTTGTTATAGCAGTAATAGAAACTAATTTGAAGCAAGAATAATGAAAGGCATGAAAGTTTCGGGTAGCTGTGAGGGAATTGGCCACAGATCAAAGAATTGGCTTTTGGAAAAAAAAGGAAGAATGTCTTTATTTTTATTTAGTTTTCTTTGATCCTATTATGGAGATCAATAAATATTTGGTGGATTATAAATGGCTATAAATGGTCCCCAAATTATAAACTATTCCTCTCCATACTTTGAAAAACTATGTAAATTTTTATGACACGATGCTTTCACCTGCCCTGTCCCTTTTAAAACCCTGCTTCTACTAATATGATCTTTGAAAAAGCTAAATGAATGTTTGCAAAAATGGGGTGGAGGGAGATGGAAAAAAACTCAGAAAACCTACTCTAGAGACACCAAGTAAATTCTGAAAGTCATAGCACTAGTGACAGCAGATAGAGAGCAAGCCCAGTCAATCTGCATTTAATCGTATATACAGGAAGATTGGCTCTGGTTAGCATGTGGAACAGTCACCAAGAGAAAGCACTAGTATTTTGCTTCTCTGGAGCAAAGTGAAATGGCATTGGAGGTAGATATTATCCTGCCAGTCTTTCTTGAGTATAGAGAGACCACCTAGAAAAGGAAACATGCCTATGGTCCTAACATGCAAGAGAAAAGATTGTCAGTGGCCTCCAGGCAGCTGAATCAGGGTGGCCCATTTTGCCTAACTTGGTGATAACATTATAACAAGTAAAGATAGCTTTTATCACAGATGATAAGAGTCTCACTAGAAGCAGCCACCAAGAACGCTTTACTCTTATTTTCTTTTTCCTGTTGCCAGATGCCTGGATAATTGAAGTAAATCCACAACATATACAAGCTTTCTTGTCTTCTACAGTAATGAAAAAGTGTGTATTGTATATTTGTATAGCCACACAAGATACAATTTTTTTCCGTTTCCATTTTTCTCCATGAGCAGTTATGATTATCTTTGTAAAATACAAAACTCATCCTGAAGTTTCTGAGCTGGAAACACAACATGTAAAGGTTTCTGTTGTCCTCAAGATTAACTCCTGAAGCTCTCCTTATCTGGATTCTGCCCCCAGAATCCCCGGCCTCAAAACTCCTCTCACACGTCATGCCTTAGAAACATGGAACCACTTTTATTTCTCTTAAAAGTTCAATGTTCTGTCATCTTGGGGACTTTGCACATAGGGTAGTTTTTCTCTGTTTGTAATTTCTTCCCTCACCCTCCCTACAGGTCTCCAAACTTATAAATCTAGTGTGGCTGTTTTAAACACGTTCAAGTCTCAGCTGAGAAGTCACTTCCTCCTAAAGACAGGCATTCTCTGACCCACCAAAAAGAAAAAGTGTTTGTGTCTCCTGTCTGTCCCTATAGCACTCAGCACTGCCCCCACATTGGGCTCTATTTCACATTTTGGAAGTACAAAAAAATATGAGTACCAAAATCCCTCTCCGGGAGAGGATTTGGTTTTTTTTTTGGTTTTTTGTTGTTGTTTTTTTTTTTTTGGTTTTTTTTTTTTTTTTTTTTGGCAAAGAAATACATAACAAGATATGGAGAATGATTCCCGGGAAATTATCATGAAATGTTATACATGATTCTATAAGGCCAATTTATTTTATTTTTTCAGAGGGAGAAGCAAGAAGAATATAAGAAAAAGAAGAGAACAAAAGAGGGGTGCAATTAGATGACCCCAACTGCCATTTATTAATATTTACTTGTCTGTGCCCTAACACATACCACATGTCTTTGATGATTATCTGTAGATAAAGGTATTCTTGGTAATTTTTAATTCTCTTTTTACTTCTTTATATTTGTAAGAGTCCTAAAATAAGCATTTTTACTTTTGAAATTAAAAAAAAAATTGCTGGTTTGTTCATTTGTTTGTTAAAAAACATATATTAAAATTTTACTAAGTGCCAGGCACTTTTCCAGACACTGGGAATAAAAGAGTGAACAAAACAGACAATGTCCCTGCTTTCAGGAAGCTTGCATTCTAGTAGGAAGTATAGAAAAATAAACTAAAAATAAAGAAGTATCAGATAGGGAGAAGTAATATAACAAAGTGATATACTAGAAAGTGAATACATTGTTAGGAAAGGAACTTCTTAGTGGCAAGAGGCATCATTCTTGTAAATATGTAAGGAGTAGCCTTCCAGGCACACCAGGAAAGTCCTGGGATGTTACAGAAGTTAAATAAAGACCAGTGTAGATGTAGTCTGATGACCAAGTGAGACAGGTGTCTACAATAGAAAGTAAGAGTTATGCAGGGAATAGATTATGTAGGACCTTAGAGTTTGGGATGATGAATATGAATTTTATTCTCCATGTGCTGATAGTAAATTTATTATATGCATTTTCCAATTTTACAAAGTATTCTTCTAAAATGCCATTTTAATGGCTTCACATTATTCTGTCATATGGATGTGCTAAGATTCAATTAATCATTCCCTTATTATTGGACATTTGGGTTATAAGACTTGGCTAAAATCCAGCTTGAATCAATTAGTGGAACAGAATGAATCCACCTTTTTACCACTTCAATCAAATGCCAGTTAGTAGCAATTAGTATTCACTGAAGATGATATACGATACTGAAAATTATAATCAGGTAAGCAATATGTATTATTTTCCCTGATATAACTTATTTTGACATGCATGAAAAATAGTGGATGCTTAAATTAATCTCGTGCATGTTTTTAACCATCTCTGGGGATCTATTACAAATCTAATAAGTAGATATGCTAGAATAAATAATGTGACAACTTAAAAAATGTTTTCTTTGAAATAAATTGAACATTCAATTCACAAAAGATAGTCAAGAGGTATCAAAGTAAACATGGCATTATTTGAAATGATAATAGAGAAGACTTTTATATTTGTAGTGGGAAAAGCCATCATTTTAAAGGAAGAGTTATGTTACTGTGGCATGTTCCTACAGTGGTCAGGGATCCTGTCCTACCTACCACTTCTGGATTTCTGAGATTCGAACTGCATCTGCCATAGCTATAGTTTCTCTTCCTGCTTTCACATATTTATTGCCATTACCCCTTGATAGTTGGGCAAACCCTACAGATCCCTTCTCAGAATATTGATTTTAATTGCAATAAATTATATACACAGGATTATAAAGGAAACTAATCATATCGAAATGTAATTCTGTCCATCATCCTGGGACTCAAACGAAGACCAGAATTATCAGTTCTCCATAGATAATTTCTAGGTTGTAGTAGAAGACTCCTCTGACCCTTTGCTTAAGTGAATATATGTGCAGTATAAAGAATATTGATGACAGTAGGGTGGGGTGTGTTTATAAAAATTGGTCCCTTAGTGTACAAGAGCCTGAATGTATAGTCAGTATACAAGGAAATTAAAAACATATAAAAAATGCTCAACATCTCTAATCATTAGAGAAATGCAAATCAAAACCACAATGAGATATCACCTAACCCCAGTGAGATGGGCCCTATCAAAAAATCCCTCAACAACAAATGCTGGCGAGGATGTGGAGAGACAGGAACACTCTTACACTGCTGGTGGGACTGCAAATTGTGCAACCTCTGTGGAAAAGAATTTGGAGATACCTCGAAGAGCTAAAAATAGAAATATCATTCAATCCAGCAATAGCACTACTAAGCATCTACCCAAAAGAGCAAAAGATATGCTATAATAGAGACATCTGCACCCGAATGTTTATGGCAGCACAAGTCAGTATTGCAAGGATGTGGAAACAACCCAAGTGCCCATCAATTCATGAGTGGATTATTAAAATTTGGTATATGTATACAATGGAATATTGCTCAATTATAAGAAACCACTGTGATCTAGCACCTCTTATATTTTCCTGGATTGAACTTGAGCCCATCATCCAAAGTGAGGCATCACAAGATCGGAAGAATGGGCTCCACTTGTACTCGCCATCAAATTGGTACTAACTGATGAACACTAGGGTGCTCACATGGCAGTAATATTCTCCAGGGATTTGGGGGATGAGGATGTAAACCCACAACTAAAGGACATGGTGAGCATTGTAGAGGGGAAGGGCATGTCTCTAACCCTCGCTTGGGTGAGGCAAAGACATAATATGTAACCAAAATGTTTGTATCCTCATAATACCCTGAAATAAAAAAAAATAAAAATAAAGAAAAGAAACCCAGATCAATCTAAGACCTTGACAATAAAATATGATCATGAAATCCAAAAAAAAAAAAAAAAAAAGCCCATTCAGGGCTTTATTTAATCTTCTGTTTTTATCATTGCTTATTTCAATTTCTATTTTCCATAGCTTAATATTTAATTTGTCTATACTTGTGAATAGAATATATAGTTTACTTTTCATTCTTTCTTGTTAACAATAAAACCATTTGCAGCTAATCATTTTCCTCTGAATATAACTTGATGATACTGGGTTGTCATTCTTATTTGCCTAAACATTTTAATAACATTGAAATATTCTGTGGTTTAAAAAGACTATAAGCATGCTTAAATATTCTCATTTTTCTTATAGCTTAACTTCATTATTATCTTATAAATAACTATATAATATTTTATTAAAAGCACTATTTTATTGGTATAATAAGAGCACATATTATAAAAACTTGAAAATTTCATAAAAGCTAAATAAAGGTTTACTTTCTACTAAGAATTTAAAAATAAAAAATGCCTTACTTTGTATCTGGAATGCCAGTTCTACCCAGTCCATTACTTAACTTTGGTTTAATCATTGATGTAGAACACAGAGAATCCCTATATTTTCTTAAAAGTTGTCATCCTCTTGTCCCCTCTATGAATTGGAGGGTAGCAGCCAAGGACTGTCATGGTAGCCCTGCAAGGATGCTGCTGGTTATAAGGAGGGCTACTTTCTGTTACGGTTGCACCTGCTTCCCTGGCCCTGAGGCTAGCGAACCTGTGTCCTGCTGGGATGGAGCTGCTAGGATGGTTATCAAACCACTCAGTACACAGAGGTACTGTGCCCTTGGCCACATTCTTCTTATCCTCACCCACGGCAAAAACTCACTCAAAGAAATTACACTGTGTAGACCTAGAACCAAGGTCAGACCATATCTGGCCATAGACTTGAGCTTTCTTTGTTGTTGTTTGCTTGATTTTGTTTTCTGGCATTTTGTCATTGTTGCTGTTAAAGTCTTTTAATTTCTGTTGCCTTCTCATATCAGGTCTGTTTTTCTTCCCCCCTGTCTTCCACAGAACTTCTCCATACTCTTTCCAAGAAAACAATTTTTATTCCTACTTCCTATAGTTATTGGTTAGCTACTTCTCTCAAAATTCAAGCAGTAAACCAGATTCAAAACTAAGTATTCATGCCCATCTAGTCTTGATAGCCAAGTTTGAGTTGTATAATTATTTCCCTTGAACTTTGACTACATATGATGTGTTTAACTTTTGCTTTACCTGCCAGTTCTCCCCACACCCAGTTTTCCAATATGCTTATGTGTATGTGCATATTAGTGAATAGAGGAATGCTCGTTTTTATCTCTATGTGAGTATCTGCTATTGGAACTTAAACATTGGAAGAAGTATGTGTGTTTATAAAGATTTTTTTCTTTGTAGATAGATGGAGGGTTGTAAAGAAGATATGCACATCTTTTTCTGAGTAATTATAATTCTCTAAGAGTATCTCTGGGCATGTACATGGGAACCAATGTGCTTTAAAATCATTCTGGTTAGGTATTGAGACAGAAAACTAAAGGAGGAACAGAGATTCTGACATAGAATAACAACAAGAGCTTGGGTGTCAGATGATCCTGAAATCTCCTCCTCCATTTGCTACCTGCTGTATAATCTTAGACGGTTAGTCAGGGCTTCAATTTTCCCATCTTTTTTAAAAAAATAAAAAAATAATGCATGTGATTATTTGAGGATTAAATACTTAGCATAGTGTAGGGAATCAATATGTGTGATCAATAAGTGAAAGGCTTCCTTCCTTACATCAGTCAGCAAGTGGTGTTTTTTAAAACCTTAAATGCTTAGTGATCAGATTTGTATACGTCCATAAAAATAGCAACTTTTATTGAGTACTTAATATACAGGAGTTGCTTTACTCAATGTTTTAACTCTTTCACATCATTTAGTATATGTAAAAATCTAAGAGATGGGTATTTCTAAGTGTACTTTACAAGTAGGTAAACTGAGGCACAGAGATACTAACGTGTTGAAGATGACAGAGCTCATACACGGAGGAGCTGAGATTTGAGTCACAGCAGTCTGGCTCCACAGCACATGCACTCTTACTCTATGTGCCAAAACACCTCTTACAAAGTGGGTAGAACCGAGACATCTAGGCAGGATGCAGAAGACAGGGAGGCTTTCCCACAGATCCAGTTTTGGGGGAATTAAGAGGCGGGTAAAATGGTCTCTTCTTAGAGAAGGATGGGAAGTGAGTCAGTATCATACAATAATCAGGCTGTTTGAAAAAGACCCTGGGTGCTCAGTTTGCATTCCACAGAGAGCTGGCTGGGTCTCAGGGCACTTCTTATTGTCCCAGCTAGAGGGAGAACAAAACTCAGCTTTCCACAGGATTGGTGGTTTCCTCCCCCTGGAATCCTGGCATGTAACATCCCAAGGACGTTGTTGCTCAGCTGTCCCTTGATCAACAGGTGCAGGGTACTTGTCTCTCCCAGACATTCTGTTAGCAAGCAGCAACCTCTAATACAAACTGTCCATGCCTAACAGATTACTTATTTTCCCTGAGCAAATCCCTTCTTGAAACTTACCCTATGTGAAGATATTCACAGGTAGAGGTAGTAGTGGAATGAATCTGACACTCCATGATTTAATGGGAAGCTGGGGACGGCCTCCATTCTCTGCCTTGTTGACTCCCACCACAAAGGATATCTCTTAGACCAAAACATGTGATAATCGTATAATTTGTCCCAATCCCATGCATGACAGGTAACAGCCCTGAAAGTGCTTGTCATGCATCAGAGTTCATCAGCAACATAAGGGAATAGGAGACTGTTCTGTTCAGCCACTAAGTGGCTGAAATGAAATGCTTTTGTCAGCAGGTTGATGGTGATGATAAGACCTCACAATTGGATATAACTTTGCAATTTAAAAGGCATTTTCTCATTTATCATGATATTTTATCTTGAGGAAAGAGAATACAAATTATTCACATATTACAACTAAGAGAACTAGGACGCTGAGTAATAAAGACTTTTCTTACTTTGACTGCTGGCAAATTCAAGAATCAGTACTATAGCTCAAGCCTTCTGATTATTTTATATCATGGTGCCTGAGAAATATCAGGCCATTAATTCAAAACTATTAACTTGAAATATCGGTTAGAAATTGGTCCCAGATGAGTGGGAATCCTGTGTGCAATAAATTATAATATTAGCTAAATATAACCAAGATACACATAAATTATAACTAGTCAGAACAAATTGCAGCTTATGCTCTGTATGTTTTCTTTGTACTGGTAGCAAGTATGAAGGTCAGCTGAGCTGAGAACCCTTTCCATTTAGAGTATATTTGGATGTGGTTTAGCATAATTCTGCTATCAGCATTCTTTTTCTTTCCTGGCAGATTCACTACTATTCTTTATTTACCAAGATAATCTGATAGTCATCCAGTTAAGAGAAAGGAACAAGGATGATCCTATTTTCCCCAAAACCAAGGTTCCTCTATTGCCTATTGCTTTCCTCTCCTTAATCATTGCAAAATTATTACTTCTAATTGGATTTTTTATAAGTATGTATCTTCTCAGCCAAGCTCCCCATCTTGGCACAGAGAAACTGCATGCACAAATTGAACATGAAGCTAATGTACCTGGTGCGGACAGTAGTCCTGTAAAAACTTAAGTAGTTGACAGCACCCTTGTATTTGTGTCATTTTCTTTGCCACACATAGACTTTTTGTCAGTACCGTAACCATTGCCAAAAACTGCTGAAACTCAGGTCTGAGTAGTATTGATCTCCTGCACGTTAACTTTTTATTGGACATCAGTGAAGAGCACTGACTTTTTAAGGTTCATCATAAAGGATTGAGTATGATATCATTTAACCTTTAAGCTTTTACCACATATAAGTAATAACTCTCCCTGTGTGCATTTCTCTATTGGATTTAGAAGGTCAATACCTTTTCACAGGAAGAACTAGTCAAGAAAGTAACAAATGATGCATATCTAACATAGGTTAGTTTACTCTTGAAATCCCATAAAGATATGTTCTCTGCCATCAGCCTAATATTATGAGATCATGTATATTGATACAGAAAACAGAAAAAAAATATGTTATTAAGTAACTCATTTATTCATTGGGCTACCATTTTAAACATAACGTGTATACTGTTTATATGTATGCTATTTTTCTTATTATATCTATATTATAAATGTATTTCACTTTTGTTGAAGGAGTTTGCATTCAGAATACTCTATAACTGGCTCCTCATTGGGTTCTACTGATGGTCCATAAACACATGCTTTGAAATACATTATATAAATCCCAGATTGACATTATAATTTTTTAAAAACGAACTAACAGATCAGGCACAGTGGCTCACATGTGTAATCCCAATACTCTGGGAGGCTGAGGCAGGAGGATTGCTTGAGGCCAGGAGTTCTAGACTAGCCTGGGCAACACAGTGAGATCCCATCTCTACAAAAAAATTGTTTTAATTAGCCAGGCATGGTGGTGCATGCCTGGGGCATGAAGGATCACTTCAGCCAAGGAGCTTAAGCTTAACAAGGAAATAACAGTAAAATACCAGAATGGTACGTTTTTAATTAAATTCTTATTTCTTATTTTTTTCTCTATATTCGGTACCCAGGCAAGTTATTTATTTTCCTGGGTGACAAATATCCCAGGAGCTTTATAAATTTCCACTTTCTGGTATTTTGAAAGTCATATGTTAACAAATTAACAGTTCCTCCATTGTCTGGTAAAGATAATATAAAGAATTGGTTTTTAGTATTGTTTTTCACCACAACCCCCTCCCCCCCCACCCCCAGTGTTGGAAGCCTCAATATTGATATATCCAAATGAGTTTTTTAAGTAATATAAAAATAATCAGTTAATTTTTATCAAATACTTCTTGGTTAAAGAAAATGTATAATTGAATTTAATTGAACCAGTACATTATTGTTTAAACTCTATTTTGTATTTTGATCTTTGTAACCCTACTCTGTCAAAGTATAGCCAGTTCCATGTTGCCTTTAATCCACAAAGAGCTAACTATTTGTATCAGATACAAATACTAACCTAGATATTGTAATCAAATGATGACGATTCAAGACCTCTCACTAATAAATAAAAATAGCTGATGGTTGTGCATTCCATTTAATTTTGCATATATTCAATTTTTCTTTTTGTTTTCAAGGCAAGAACAGATTCAAGATAAGTGGTTCAGTATAGGGTTCATTTTGAATTTGTTGAGTCAGAATCGGGAAATTACCTAAATGTCATGTTTCTAAAGGCATCATCCCCTTTCCTTTATTTTTCACTCCTTTTTCCCAAAGATCCCTTCTCCAGCCAATTTAAAAGTGCTAAAATTTTACCATTATTATTGCTTTAGTCCATTAACTTCTGTTAAATGCAAATTCCCTTTGGCAGAATGATAATTAAAGTGATTAGCGTTGATGAGTTCCTCAAAGTATTTCTCCAGTAAAGGTTTCCATGAGGGAAAGAGAAAATATTACTCAAGAAATAGAATAAATATTAAATGAAAACAGACTTAACTCACTTTCCTGTTATTTTCCTATGGCCAGCTCTAGAAGCTCAGAAGGTTAAAAACACAGAAGTATATAGTAGAGCTTGTTACTACTGAACCGTGAGCCAGAGGAGGGCTCCCAATCATATGGGTATAAACATGTAGCGGATTTTCTGACCTACTGAATTGCAAATCATTTGTAACCACACACATACACACACATACACACAAACTTGAAATCATCGGCAAACATCATTCTAAATTTTACTAGCGTAAAGTATAATATAATGTTCAGTTTGGTTTATGTGTCATGAGATTGTTTTTAAAGGGTGCTTCTGACAATCAAAAAATAATATTGAAAAATAAAAAGCCTGGTTAATAAATACATATTTATCCAGCACCTGCTAAGGGCACAAAATAATTCTCTAGGGTGGTTCAAAGTCATCACTTAGACTGGTATAGGCATGTAGTGAAACACCCCATGTCATCTAATTTCTGTTGACTAAGCAGTAGCTATTCTCCATTGCTTTCTCACCAACAGAAATTGTAATTTTTTGTAGAGGGGCAATAAACCCAGATTCAGATTATGAGAAAAGCACAATCAAGTTTTTTAAAAAGTTAAACATATATATATTATTTAACACAGAAATTATATTCATCTAGAAAGAAAATCAGCAACAACCACAAAAATTGATTTAAACTTCACTTTAGACCAAATGGGCCTAACAGGAATTTACAGAACATTTTATCCAGCAGTTTCAGGATACATTCTTTGCATCAGCACACAGAATATTCTTCAGAATGATAAGACCACATGTTAAGCCACAAAGTAAGTCTAAACAAATATAAAGAATTGAAATCATATCAAATATCTTTTCTGATCATGATGATATAAAACTATAAATCAACACTAAGAGGCACTTTAGAAATTGTAGAAATGCATAGAAATTAAACAATATGCTCCTGAATAGCCAATGAGTCAATGAAGAAATTAAGAAGGAAATTTTACAGTTTCTTGAAACAAATAAAAATATAAACACAACTTACCAAAACCTATAGGATACAGTAAAAGCTGTCCTAAGAAGAAAGTTTATAGCAATAAATGCCTACATCAGAAAAGTACAAAGACTTCAAATGAACAGCCTGATGATGCATCATAACGAACTAGAAAAGAAAGAACAAACAGCATCCCAAGTTAGTAGAAGCAAAGATAATAAAGATTAAAGCAAAAATAAATGAAATTGAGACTAAAACAATACAAAAGATAAACAAAATAAAAAGGTGACTTTTTCTAAAAGATAAAGTTGACAAACCTTTAGTCAAAATAATTAAAAAGAGAGAAGGTCCAAAAAATAAAATCAGAGATGATAAATGAGACATCACAACTGATACCATGGAATTTTCAAAGACCATTAAAGACTATTATAAGCAAATATAGCGATTAATTGGAAAGCCTAGAAGGAATGGATAAATTCCTAGACACATACAACCTACTAAGATTGAACCAGAAAGAAATACAAAACCTGAATAGACCAATAACAAATAATGATTTAGAAGCAGCAGTAAATAGTCTCCCATCAAAGGAAAGTCCGGGACCTGATGGATTCACTGATGAATTCTACCAACATTTCAAGAAAAACTAATACTCACCCTACTCATCTAGTCTGTAGTATTTTGTTATGGCAGCCCTAACAAACCGATATAGCAAATGACAGGAACACAACTAAAACTAGTTTAAGTAAGCAAGAGATTAGAGGACACTGAGATGGCTCACATAAATTTGGGATGTCATTTGCACAAGAACATTGGGAAAAGATGTTCTAATGTCACCAGGACTTGTCCTGTATGGTGTTTCTTTGAATTTCATTTTAATATGTGAGAATATGCCAAACAATTCCTGAGCCTCATTTCTTTAATTTCTAACACCAGAGAGCGTTTACCCCTTCCATTAGTTACACATCACATAATTCTGGACTCTGATTGTCCCATTTTGGGTAACTATTAAAATGTACAAAATTAAACAGAATTTTAAGACTTAGTATTTTTCTTTAAAAAGTGAAATAACTCACTAATAACTTTTACATTGATTTCACATTTAAATTATATTTATTATATATTGGGTTAAATATGACATATTATTGTAATTAGTCTCACCTGTTTGTTTTACTTTTTCCCATGTTACTACTAGAAACATTAGAATTAAACATGTGGTTCACGTTTATAGCTCACATTCTATTTCTATTGGACAGCACTTTAGAGGATATAAGTCACAAAGAGTAAAAATAAAACAATTGGTTCCTTAAGCAGCATTTAGATTGATTCTGCTCAATTAGCAACAGGATAACTGTATCCAGTTCCTCTTATTGGCATAATCCATACAGATCGTATCACAAATGCATGCGATTTAACAAAATCTTCATTATGTCAACTAGATATTGAACATATCATTCTGTAGAATGATATTCATCGATATATAATTCAGGGGGAATTTTAACCATGCTTAGAGAAGCCTAAAAATATTTCCAAAGTCACAAAGCAACCTGCAACACAGACCCTTACATTTTCTTCTAATAACATTCATATTCTTACTCCAGAACATCTGATTGATTGTTAATTACACACCTTCCTTGCTCTCTAGATTTACTCTTATGGTTCTGTTTTCACGGATTTTTTTTTTTTTTAAATAAATCCTAAATCTGTTTCTTATCTATGACCTTGCTTTGGTCTTAAATTTGGCTTTAATTCCTTTCTTCATGGCTTTACTAGAGCTATTCTCACTCAGGAATAGCTTTGGACCTAAGCAATTTTCAGATTCTCTATTCTTTATTCTATGACTATAGGTATAGTAATTGAAGTGGTAAAGGATGATGACAGATGTTGCACTTTATATCATTAATTATCTGTAATGTTTGAAACACTGGGCAATTTTCAAGAAATATTCAAAACATACCTGGTACTATAAATATCCCAGTAGAAAGAAAGGTATAGATAGCACATGGGGATTTAAAAAGTACTTTAGAGGAAGACCTATTTATAATAAATGCATTAATATGGGTTGTTGCTGTTCTAACAAAATATCAGTCCTATAAATTTCAAATTAACAGGAAAAATTGGGGCTGCTACTTATTCCTATTTCTTTATCCTTTAAATTCATTATCAGGTATATAACAGAAGAGCTTCACATTTTAAACAATGTATTTGTGAAATGAGTAAAATAGAGGGGTCTACAATGCCAGAGAAAATGTGTGATATGTTCATTACCATGCTTTGGTCTTAAATTTGGCTTTATGTAGATTTTGTATATCTATATATTTATTATATAAATTTTAAATCTGCAAAAATTTTAAGCACACAAGTGTTATTCACTGTGAAAAGCAGAGTAATTTTAGAAATAGAATAGATTCAGAAAATAAAGAAAAGTACCTTTTTTCTAGGTCTGGCTTTTATTTAAAATCTGGAAAGAGAAGATTATAGTGGAATGTCCTATATACAAATGGCATTGCATCTGAAAATACATTATTTTGAGGAGATTCTTAAGAAAAGTTTTCAAAGTTAAAATATAAGTTTTTTAAAGCAGCATGAAATTTCATGAATTAAACAGTGTTCGAGAGGAAGTATGCTTAAAATTTCCTAATTGTTAAATGGACAGAATTTACATTCACAGATAATATTTCGAAATGAGATTTAAAAAATATGACTCACTAATGCTAAAATTAATTAACTTTTGAAAAACACACAAAGAGTGGTGTCTAGATACAATGAGTCATTTACCGATAATTACTACTAAAGAGCATACATGGGTATGTGGGAATTCTCTACTTTCCACTCAATTATGCTGTGAACCTAAAACTGCTCTGTAAAAGAAATCCTATTTAAAAAAAAAAAATAGTACAGTTTCACTGCCCTAAAGTTCCTCTGTGCTATGCCTGTTTTAATCCCTCTGGTCCTTCCCCCATTTCCCAACCCTGTCAATAACCTATAGAAAGACGTCTTGGTTGCTTCCAAGTTCGGGAAATTATAAATAAAACTGGTATAAATATTAAAAAAAGAGCATATAGGAAAAAATGCTAGAAACTGTCATGACAATAACACTTCATTATATAATGCCTCTGATATAAAGAGTCAGTAATGGAAATAGAACTCTCATTTGCCTTGCATTAAAATAGTGATTTAAGTGTTGATAAATGAATACCAATTTGACTGTGAGTTTATGTGGTGCTTGTTTTTCCATTCTTGTGATACTTCACTTAGTAGAATGGGCTCCAGCTCTATCCAGGATAATACAAGAGGTGCTAGATCACCATTGGTTTTTGTGGCTGAGTAGAACTTCATGGTATACGTACAACACATTTTATTAGTCCACTCATGTACTGAAGGGCACTTGGATTGTTTCAACATTTTTGCAATCGTGAATTGTGCTGCTAGAAACATTCTAGTGCAGATGTCTTTTTTATAGAATGTCTTTTGTTCTTTTGGATAGATGCCCAGTAATGATCAACACTTAAGTGCACATACAGTAATAACATTCATCAGGTATCGGGCAGATGGGAGGGGGGGAGGGGTTGGGGATATACACACCTAATGGGTGCAGTGTGCACCGTCTGGGGGATGGACATGCTTGAAGCTCTGACTCAGGTGGGGCAAAAGCAACATATGTGATATAAACATTTGTACCCCTGTAATATGCTGAAATAAAAAAACATAAACAATAGTGAATTATTCTATAACAGAAAAGCATAAAATGAAATTAGAGATAGGTAAGTGAACTGCTAAGTGGTTGGCTTGGTAGAGGTTTAATTATAAAGTACTAATATGGGTTTATAGAATCAGTTTCATTTATTCCTTGCACACTTGAGTATTTTCTGTGATCTGTGTGTTCTGCAACATGAATTATACCCAAACTAATAAGTATGGTTTCTGTTTTAAAATGAAATTGTGTTGGTTATTAAATATGAAATGTCTAATTTCCATTTTTCATCACACATAACAACATGATATAGAAATGGGTTGCCTTTATGTTGTGACAGCAAAGAAAGGCAAGTTTCAAGATGATTTCTCTTCTGACACTCATTTAATTCATGTGGAACCCATCTATCCAGCTTCTTTACCTTGCCAATTTATTTCAAATGGTCCAATATTGTTGGAATAGTAATGTCAAACCTTCCTGCTAATTCACATGTAGGTTGAGATGGATTCGTTTCCACTACAGCTTTTAGGTCATCATTATCTACCTTGGTCTCAGGTCACCTGTGTGGCTCATTTTCAAGATTAAAATCACCAGAATGGAACTGCTCAAACCATGGGCGTACTGACTGTTGATTAGCCACAGACTTCCGAATCACTTTGTTAGTATTTTGAGCGGTCTGTGTTGCACTGGTTCCAGGACGGAACTCATATTCAAAAATAACATGAATTTTTGACTTATCCCTGGTTTCACAAAAATTGCTCTAAAAAAATTGGAAGATAATCACAAGCTAAAACATGCATTTCAAAGACGGAGGATGTACTTTCGCCATAATAATAAAACCAGCAGTGAAATGTCATAGATATCAACTGTCAAACTTGGGTAAAGATGACGTGCTGAAACATAGTCCAACCCCAAATATTCATCAAAAAAAGCTAATAGTGTCTGTTTGGTGGTCCAGCACTAGTATTATCACTACAGCTTCATGAAATCTGGTCAATGAATTACAGTGGATGTCTACTGCAACCAATTTGATGAAATGATGAGGATGCTTGGATTAAGCAGCCAAGATTGGTCACTAGAGACAGGCCAATCCTCTTGTAAGAAAACACTCAACCACATGTCGCACAAACAATGCAGCTCAAACTACAGAAAATGTACTTGGAAATTCTCTGTCACCCACCATATTCACCAAACCTTGCAACAACTGACTAGCACTTTTTCCAGGCTTTGGACCCCTTCGTGCAAGGAAAAATATTCAATTCTCAACAAGCTGTGGAAAACACCTTTAGTGGTTTCATTGCCACTGGCTCTCCAGGCTTCCTTGCTGCTGGCATAAACAAGCTACTGTTAAAATGACAAAACTGTATCAATAGTTTAGATGTATACTTTGATTATTTGTACTGCTTCTTGTTTGAGATATAATAAACTACACGTTTGATTTTGAAATTGGACATTTCATATTTAATGACCTAATAGTAATGTGTAAGTGATCCCAAAGAAATAAAAAAATCCTTTGAATTACACTGAATAATACAGCATAGAAAGGCAGAAACCTTGGCAATGATAATTCTAAAAATAACTAATGAGGATCTTTGCCCTCAGATCCATTCCTTGCCCTCCCCCTTCATGCTCTGTAAAATCAGTAAGCAGATCTCATAAACTAGGTGTTCAAGGTTCCCTTATCACTTGGCTTCCAGTTGACCTTTTTGAATGAGAGGATAGAAGGGTGAAAAGAAGGGGGAAAGCAGGGTACTTGTCATCCATGTCATCACCTTGTCATCATCATCTGGCAGTGCCTGGATCTCCTTCAAGGCCCCAGCTTCCGTTCATGTGACTTGGCCCCTGAGCTCTCATAAAAATTGCCTCATCTTTGTGTCCGTAATGTCTAGAAATGGTACAGCACTCTATTATTGCTCATTTAGATTGCCTCACCACAGTTTCCCAATCACTTTTTCAGCTTTTCCGTCACCTGTGTAAAAAGCGATATACATTAAAACAGAACATTTTCTGTTTTCCTGGTTAGACCCTGAAGACAAAAACATCACTGAATATCGGTGTGCCTCTAAAATTCACATCTTGAAATCCTGATTCCCAATATGTGTGATGGTATTAGGTGGTGGTGCCTTTGGGAGTTAATGAGATTATGAGGGTGGAGCCCTAACAAATGAGATTAATGCCCTTAAAGAAGAAAGAAGAAACAGGAGAGTTTCTCTCTCTCTCTCTCTCTCTCTCTCTCTCTCTCTCTCTCTCTCTCTCTCTCTCTCTCTCTCTCTCTCTTTTTCCAGCATATGAGGATATAAGAAGAGGGTGCTTTGCAAACCAGGAAGACAGCCCTAACCACATACCAGATCTGCGGGCACCTTGATCTTGGACTTTCCAGCCTCCAAAACTATAAGAAATAAATTCCTGTTGTTTAATCCACCTAGTCTATGGCAATTTGTTATAGTAGTTCAAACTGACTAAGACAACTATCAAGTATTTACTAGGGAATAGGCACCATGAAAATGCTTTATATATAATATTGCATATATTTCTTACAACAATTGTAAATATAGGCATTACTAGTATTAATAATATTATTTGGCAGATGAGGAAACAATTTTACAGTGTTTTAATAATTTTTACAACCTCATACAACTATAGGCGGTAGAGCTAGAATTTAAATTCCAGCTGTCAGACTCTAAAGTTAATCCTCTCAACTACTAGAATACTAGGTAAAATTATCCTCATCACCTGACATGATGTCTAATAAAGATAAATCCAAGCTGACCAAATTACCAAACGATGAATCTGGTTCAAACAGATATCAATATCCAAGGGGGTAGGGCAGGGCACCATGGCTACAATTTATTAATATATTATGACCAAATTCACTGCTTTCATGGAGCTTACAAACTATTAGAGAATAAAAGATAATAAATAAATGAATAACAAATTATAGCACCATGGAATCAGCTAGAGATAAGTTCTATGGTAGAAAGTTAAAAAAGGAAAAAGTATGAGAAATCTCAGAAAAGAATTTGGAATTTTAAATGAGGAAATTCTGTGTTGGGAATATTCTCTCAACTATCTCTTTTCCTTTTTCTCTTTGTCCACATTCTACCTCTCAGGATTACCTTTCTCTTTAGACTTGGATAAAATATTATATCACAAGCTATGGGATATGGCTTAATGAATGGCCAGCCAGGAGCTGGACATTATCACAGAGGAGTGAGCTGAAGTCCTTGGTAGGCTCAAAAAATAATGCAACTAAACATTAGATATTTTCAATTACTCTTTTCATTTTCAATGAGAGTATGTTTCTTCAATAAATATTTTCACAAGACAAAACTCATGTAATAGGTTGTTCCTATACAATAATTTTTTAATATTTTAATAAAAGTCAATTTAAAAAATATTATTGAAAATAGACATTGAAAATAAAGTGAGAAGGCACAGACTATTAATTTGTCTAATTAAAAATTGAAGAAGATCCTTTCCACAATTTGAGATATTCCAAAGCACAATTATAGTTTCTAAGTTAAATATTGTGAATTATTTGAATTGTAATCATTTCATTTGTTCTTTGTTTTTTTTTGCTTTTACAGGAATAAATTTTAGTGTTTTCCTGTTTGCAAGCTTTATAATTTGTTTTATTTCATTTGCTAAAATCTTTGAATCTGAGATTTTCAAGCAATTCATTCTTTTTATTAAATATATCATTTATTTTTAACATAAGGTAATAATTTAGTAATGGTATTTATTAAAAAAATCAATAATATTTTAGTGTACTTAAGTTGACTTACAAAGTAATTATTTACAGCTCAACTATTTCTGAAACACAAAGTATTAGTTAAAGAGAGAAGATCATATGTACTGCCATGCTGAGTTTTTACTTGTGGGTACGTTCAACATCAGTTTTGCCATAACATTTTTAGTTTATTTACCCTAGATGTGTATAGGAAAAAAATTGTAAATTTTGATAACATCAAGCTTCTATTTCCATTGGTAAAGTATCCATCTTGTTTGGGTATAATTACGATTTATATGTACTCGAAAATAAATTCCAAGTGCGTTTCTGGTCCATAGATTTCTTAATTTAGTGCAAATATTGTTTATATTATAAAGCTTTGCTCTACCAGAATTTGTTAAAATAGTTGTATCATTCATGTTGAATTTTAACTGAAATTCTAATAGCATGTTAAATGTTTCACTTTTAACAAAATAAACTTCTAAATCTTTATTTCCAGTCAATGAATAAATAGCAAAAAGAAACATTTAATGACACTAATGTTTTTTAAAACCACTGGACTATTTTAACCTATTTGTGAAGTTCTTGTACTACTGGAGCCAAGACATTAATATCTATCACGTTATCCTTCACGGTGTAGAAGAAAACTAGAATTCAATCATCAGGTTAATTAATATAGAATAGTAATTTGACTTAAGTCAAAATTCATACTTTACAAAAACATATGCAAATGCATAAATACACCCTTTACAGCTTTGGGTAGTGTTTTATTTAATAATCTAAATTTTGAGGTAGATGTTGAGACCATGATAGCAGCTAAAAATGAAATGTTTTGAGTTTTACCACACCAATCATGATTTATTTTAATATGACTATTTATAAAAATTCTTTGTTAAAAGATGAAAAATCTGAGACAAATGCTAACTACATGAATGCCAGGAAACTAGACATAAACCTGAACTGTCCCAGGCAAACAAGAATGTACAGTCACCCATATCAAACAGCACATTACTCTTGGTCATTTACATATAGTATGGTGGCATTTGGAATAATGTGCTTTAAAAATTTGACATTAATTTTGTAAAATGTACAGTCACATTATGAACTTAATCTAAAGGGTTTAGAATAATTTTCATGAAGCATTGAAGAGGATTTTACAAGGCTTAAAAATTTACTTTAAACATTTTGGATGCTTTTATTCAATAAAAGGAAACATGCTATAATTTTTTTTTAATCTACAGCTGTCATAATATTTTATTTTATGTTTCTTTTCCCTGAATAACTTGACAAAATTGCCATTGTTAAATATCGGTCTTCACTGAAGACCAACTGCCTCATTTTCCCCTATGTTAAAAAATTAGGAACTATCATTTTTTTCTCATTGATTTATTTTATATAAACAACTATTAGAACTAATAAATCAATTCAGTAAAGTTATCGGATAAAAAGTCAACATACCAAAACGAGTAGAATTTTGTATGCAAATAATAACCTAACTGAAAAAGAAATCAAGAAAACAATCTCCTTTATGATAGTGTCAAAAAAATAAAATATTGAGAAATAAATTTAACTAAGGAGGTGAAAAATCTGTACACTAAAAATTATGAAACATTGATGAAATAAATTGAAGACACAAGTAAATGGAAAAATATCGTGTGTTCATGAATCAGTAGAATTAATATGGTTAATATGTTGAAAGTACCCTAGGCAATATACAGATTTGGCATAATCCCTATCAAAACCCCAATGGCATTCTTCACAGAAATAAAAAGAAATCCTAAAATTTGTATGGAACCATAGAAGACCCCAAATACCAAAACAATTCTGAGAAAGGAAAACAAAGTTGGAGGCATCAAACTTCCTAAATTAAAATTACTGGATATTGCAAAGCTATAGGAATCAAAACACTGTGGTACTGGCATAAAAATAGACACATAGACCAGTGGAACAGAAGAAAGAACCCCAAAATAGATCCAAATATATGCAGTCAACTAATATTTGACAAAGGCACTAAGAGGACACAATGGGGAAAGGAGTGTCTGTCTCTTCAATAAAAGGTGCTGGGAAAACTGGATTTCCACATGCAATAGAATGAAATTGGACCCTTATCTTACACCATCCACAAAAATCTACTCAAGTTGGAAAATAAGACACAAATATAAGAACAGGAACTATAAAACTCCTAGAAAAGAACATAGGAGAAAAGCTCCTGAACATTGGGTTTAGTAATGATTTTTTGGATAGCACACAAAAGCTCAGGCCACAAAAGCAAAAATTAATAAGTGGGACTACATCAAACTAAAAAGCTTCTACACAGCAAAGGAATCAAAGGAAACAGTCAACAAGATGAAAGGGAAACCTATGAATTGGAAAAAATTTTTCAAAAAATATGTTTGATAAAGGGTTAATATCCAAAATTTGTAAAGAATTCATATAACTCAATAGTGGAAGAACAACTAATCTTATATAAAAAAGGGCAAAACACATGAATAGACATTTCTCTAAAGAAGACATAAAAATGGCCAAGTTATATGAAAAGGTGCTCGATATCGTTAATTATCAGAAAAATGCAAATCGAAACCATTATGAGATACCACATCACATACATTAGGATAGCTATTTTGAAATGCCCAAAAAACAGCAAATGTTGGTAAGGGTGTAAAAAAAAGGGAACTCTTGTACATTGTTGGTGGGAATGTAGATTGGTATAACCATTATGAAAAACAGTATGGAAGCTTCTTAAGAAATTAAAAATGGAACTACCATATGATCTAGCAATCCCTCCTTTAGGCATATACCCGAAGGAAATGAAATCACCACCTTGTAAAGATATCTGTACTTCCATGTTTATTGCAGCATTACTCACAATAGCCAAGATATGGAGACAACCTAAGCATTCATCAATGGATGAATGAATAAAGAAACTGTGGTATCTACAGTGGAATATTATTCACACCTAACAAAGAACAAGGTCTTGCCATTTACCACAACATGGATAAGCTTGGAAGATACTATGCTAAGGGAAATAAACAAGACACAGAAAGAAAAATAATACATGATGTCACTTAAATGTGGAACCTAAAAAAAAAATTCAAATAGAACATAACAAGTCTAGTGATCTAATGTACAGCATGAGGACCATACGTAATAAAATTGTATAGTCTATAGGAGTCATGCTAAATGAGTAGATTTCAGCTGCTGTTGTTACAAAATTTTAAAAAAGGGTAACTAACTAAGATAATGGATATGTTAATTTGCTTCATTATAGTCATCTTTTTTCTCTTTAGTCTCCCATAACAGCATACTTTATACATTAAATAGGTACAATAAAATTTATTTTTAAAAAGTCAATGCATAATCATTTTTCAACATAGGAACTATAATTGAACTATTAAAATATCACAAAATATATTTCTATATAAATCATGTTTTTCTTGGCCTTTACCTGTAGTGTAGCAAGATTCAGGATGAATTTCATAATGTATGACATGAGTTAAGTTATATACTTTATTGAGAAAATTTATGTAGACCCAAGATCAACAAGCAAAGTTTTAGGAGTCCCTGATCATCCTATCATTCCACAGAGAGATATGCCGTATCATTGGGGTCATCGAATCATGGAGCCCTCCCTACCAAGAGTCTCTTTTTTTATATGACAAATATAGGGAAACAGCATTGTCACTGAGGTAATAAGTGAATTGATAGATTTGGGAGCCATCTATTTACAAAGGCATTTTGGAAATATTCATCTATTGAATCTGGAGATCATGGATTTCAAGAAATCCCTGTACTGGGAAGTGAAGCCTCAGTCCTATGGTAAGATGAATTTGATGAGGGAATCCTTGGTTCCAGCTAGCTATTGTACAGTCAGCACAGAGTGAGCATCTAGAGTCACTTTCAGCAATTCTGCCTGTGGCAGTCTTATAAAACCTGTGTGGAAATTATATTTATTATTTATTTATATACCATTACCATGATATTATCTTGCACAAATGGTCATTTATGATTAATAGGTGCTACTTTTGTCTTTACAAATTTTTTTGAACTCTAAATATGGGACACATTTTAAGCTTCATGTTTGTGAGAATAATAAAGTCACCTGGTGCCAAACAATTTTAACTGTCATTACCATTCCTGGACTTCAGTACTTTAATATGATGGACTTGAATGAAGACATACTCAGAACTGCAGGGTATGGCTGTGATTGCCTTGAACTGTAGAAAAACTGCAAATTATTTATATAAAAAGTTGCTGATTTTCACTTCTGGAACATACAGTATTAAAGTCTTACTAGCTATCATTTTTTGATTAATAATTAAATATTAAATTGAATGAAGTCAAAAATGCCAATTACAGAATTGATTAGGATTCCAAAAAACTGAATTAGAAATCACTGAAATTGTTTGAAGACTGATAATTTAGTTTTTCAGTGCACACAGAGAGACTGTAACCTTCAGATTGTCGATTGTTTTAGAGTGTATAAATTACAGCTGTTTGCCTTGCTGTTAATTTTCTATTCAAAACCACCACAAATTAATCACATTCCCTAATTTACAGTATGAAAAGGAGGACTTTTGGCAAATGTGGGGGGCACATAAACTACCAGAAACACAATGTGCTGCTTTTCAGGTTTCCCTGAAACTTTGGTTTAAGATAATATTGAAACCTTTTACCCATATAAGTCAAAAAATGTAGAATGACAGATGGTAGAGATTTCAAAAGGACAGAAAAACAAGATATCAGAGCACACAAGATTTTTATTCCTACTGATTCTGTTTCTACTATTTAAATGTAAGGTAATCATGGACAGGTATATAACCTCCCTGTGCCTCAGTTTTTACAACTGTAAAGTGGGGGACAAAAGACAATCTCAAGGGTAGAACTGATAGAAATTATTATGCTCTACCACAATGCTTTTAAGTATATCTGCCTGAATTCCAAGTTGATTACTATATTATATATTTACCACTGGTTTTAGAGAATGGATTTAATCTTGATTTACTTCAAAAAAAATTTAGAGTTAAGAAATAAAAGCCTCTTATTTAAATATCTTGAGGAAAAGCTTAAATCTGAACAAGATTTAGGTAAATACGGCAGGCTTTATCAGAGACATGATATGCTACTATAAAAGTTGAAAAGGGCAAAGCCAGCATGCATTGATTTCCAAATATAAAGTCAATTTTTTTTTTCAGTGAGTGTCCTAGAGCTAATTTCTTTTAGCAAACATTGGGGAGCATTCATCTAATTATTTTTTAAAAGAATCCCATCTTTATTGACAAGTGTGGTGAAGCTTATACAATCATTTAGAAAAAGAATATTTTATTTTTATTCATTAATTTCAATCTATGCTTTAAACTAGAGAAACTATACATTTACACTTATACTTTTTTTGTGTGTTTTTTAAATTCCTTTTGAGTTGACTTTTTTAAACAGGAAAATAATGCTTGTTTTTCAAAAACGTGAGTCCATCTAAAGCAGATGTTATTTGTTTCTGTTGTGTCAATTTAGAAAATTTTGTCAGTATATCCATAAGGCCAATTCTTGACCACAAAGAATATCTTTCACTTGCTGAAGTATAAAATATCCAGGAAGCAGGAACAAAGGCGACTTCTGGTAAGGCTGCACAGCATGTTCAGAAAAAATATTGAGCATTCTCTGAGCAGCCTATCATGGGACATACAAACATTGCCTGAGCTTAGACTTGATATACCAAACTTGACATACTAAAAATTTAAGTGCACATAGTGTGTAATTCTTCACGTATTCCAATGCACTCTACGACAATGATAATGAAGATTAGAGAGACTTCTTTATACTAAAATCCAGCAATGGCCATAAGGCGAGTGACTGTATTAGTTTCAGATTGCTGTTTTAACAAATCAGCACAAACATAGTGGCTGAAAACAAGGAAAAAATATTATTTTACAACTTAGAAGTTTAATATGGGTCTCATGGGGCAAAAAATGATGGTGTCAGCAGGGCTACATTCATTCTGGAGGCTCTAGGGGAGCTGCCTTTACCAGCTGTGGAGGCTTCCTCCGTTCCTTGACAGGTGGCCCCTTTAATAAAAGTCAGCAGTTCAGTCACTCAGACCTCTGCTCCTGTTGCCACATCTCCATCCCTGATTCTGCCTCTCCTTCATCCCTTTTTCATTCATAAAGACTCCTGTGACCACATTGGGTCCACTCAGATAATCCAGGATAATCTCTTCATCTCAAGATCGTTAACTTAATTACACCCACTAAATCCCATTTGCCATGTCAGGTAACATATTAACAGGTTCGAGGGTTTAGACATGGACATCTTTGGAGGGCCATTTTTCTACCTAGGACAGCAACCTTTTTGTTCACATTCAAGAAAAGAAACACACACACACAATCAAAATCTTTCTTTGAGTTAACAATCATAATTCTCAATTTCCTGAATATCAACAGTAATGATTTAGATTTTCAGAGTATTGAGAGATTTACTTGCCAGATGATTGAATAATGTAAATAGCACCGGCAACTGAGTTTAAGACATAGAGGGAATTATTTTAGAGTTTTTATTGCATATGGCTTACACAGACACAGAATGATTTTGTCTCACAGCTACTATATCCATCAACTCAATTTTATCACTTTGTTTTTCTAAGCAAGGAAATGTTTTATAAATCATATACATCTGTCATCTTATTTGTTGCTGTAAGAGACATCATGTGTTAAGAACAAGTGTTTAGAGTTCAAAGTGATGTATTTTCTCTTTTTAATAACTTGTCTCCGCCTGGTGTTTTCTCACCTTGCAGCAAAATTTTAGAGGTTGCAATGTTCTCCAATGAGCTATTCTATTATAAATCCGAAGAGGTTTACCACATAAAGAAAAGCATCTGTTTCCTTGATAATTCACTGAGTCTATTCTTCACATCAGATAAATGCTATTTGACCATGTGAGATCTAATAAAAGCCGGTGCCAATTTTGTTAAATTCCCCCTCTGTTGCATCTGTGCATGGGTCATTAAACACCTTCAGCATATCATGTGTGCTGGACATTAGAGCCAAACCTGGTTCATCTAAATCAATTTGTAATTTATGTAGTTCAGTTATGGATTTTCACTGCCAATGTTTCATAACATGACCCAAGTATTCTCTTGTTTAACTAACTCTGATAAATTACAATTCTATTCAAACTGAGAACAATTGCTTTTATTTTTTCTGTCAACTTCATTACAGTTTTGAGTCTCACTTTGCTTATATTCAAATCAATTCACATAAATCATGGTTACAAATAATTTGGGGCTTTCAGTAAGCACAGTGTGATCAGCAAACTTGTGCTGCGACAGAAGAGTGAATACTTTGTAATGCAGTTTTCTGAGTAATCTGTCCATCCTGGGGGACACCAATATAGGAGAAAAGCGTAATGAAATTATTTTGATATTTCCATAATTAAATTGTTTTGTGAGTATCTAGATGGATCTGACTAACTCTGAATTCCATTCTAGGATGAGTTTTAAAACAAGATTTTTATTTTATTCAGATATCAAAATGGGGCCTTTCATAAGAACTCAGAGGAAAGAAACTCACTTGGCAGCTTTGCTTTCAGAGATTGTTGTGCAAGACTAGTCTAAAGAATAAATTACTGATGTGAATGCACTGTGTTTCTACAGGACATGTTATTTTAACTTGCTCAGGTGTGGTTATCAAGTACCCTCTGTCATAGGTGATACTGTACTCACCAGTGAACTAGAACCAGGCCAAGACTCACTACATGAAACATGGTGCTAGTGAGAGCCAGCAAGAAGATCATGATGCCCTGAGAGCTAAGAAGGCTCAACACGACAGCAGTCCAGGAAGGGACTCAGTTCTTCACTGACGCTGTGATGCCAAGTGGTGTATAAAGAAGTCTCTAGCATAGGAAGCTGGGCAGCAGACTAAGCTAAAGGCCATTTCTTTGAAGTTGATCAATAAAGGAGGTAGCTGAAGACTAACGCATCGGAGGCTTATTTGGAAAGGATACTAGAAAAAGATCATCCAGAAAGAGGAAAAGTAAAAGACAAAAGAAGGCGGAAAGAATGAGGCAAGTTCTTGTTTTGAATTAAAATAATTTACTAGTAATAAATAGCTTTATTTAATTAAAATTTATAGACAAATGAATTAAATAATTTTACATAAAACATTACTTTTGCATGGAGCCAATGGACTTTAGGTATCCAAGATTGCCAGCCACTGGAGGAAGTAAAAAAAAAAAAAAAAAATGCTACAGTGCTGGGCTCAGTTCTATCCTATCACTCTTACATCTACTTTGCCAGCTGGAGTTTCCCATCATAACTGTTTCTGCCTATTCTTCGCTTTTGAAATGTGATCCTACATTCTTTTCTGCTAGTCACTGGCCCTACTTTTGGTTTCCATTTTCTGGTTTGGCATTCACTGACTCATCTTTTCATCACCAATTTGGAGAATTCCAAATTGGAACTTGGAGGTTGTCTCTTAGTTTTGGGGCCTCTGCAACCATTTTTTGCTCTTGGTTGACAGCACACCATACAAATCACCTGTGCTCCCCAGCTCAAATCGCCCTTAATGTCATGTTTTCAGTGCTGTCCATGAACTTTCCGCATCAAACTCTTCTGTTGGGTGCTTATTAAAAACACAGACTTCCAAGCCCCGCTTTGAGAACATGGGAAAGTACATTTATAACAAGAGTTCTCAGAAAATGGGTTTGCACAACACATTTTGACAACCACTGTGTTAGCACTTTCAAATTACTAGAAAGGGACAAATCTCTGTTCCTTCTTCTCCCCACTCTCAGTTGTTTATCTGACTTTGTTAGGTAAGTTGATTCATATAGAAATAAGAGAAGTATTCTGAGCAGCCACTTTGTAAAACAAAGTAAAAAATAAGAATCAAGATTAGATTTTACATGCACAGATATATAATATTATTAAATATTTAATGATATTTCTTAGACTAACCCAGCCCACTGCTGAAAACAGCAGATGTCATGCTATGTTACTCATCATTAAGGTACAGATTAATTATGTATAAATCAAAAATAGATTTCCAGGGTAACTTTCTCTCCTAACACAACCCCCCATTACCAATCTAAGTTTGTCTCACAGTAGTAAAATGTAAGAAGTTTCAGTGACATCCCTTTACAATGCATTACAGGCATTTTGAGGGAATTAATACAGCTGCAATCTAATAGCAAATATATTTCAGACTGTGTAGAAATTTCTCACTATAAGTGATCCTTATCAAAACTATTAATCAACACATGATGAAGCCATATCTATTGAGTAAATGGCTTTTTCTTTATAAACTTCTTTGAGTTTTCTGTGTTTATTAATTAATCTACTTATCTTCCCAGTGCTTTTCAAAACAATCAAAGTTACAAAATAAGATAAAAGATTCATATCAACCTTTAATGGAGAGAAAAGGATCTTGGTTGACTTATGAGGCACTGTGAATTAATTCTAGCTTTTCAAAATAAGTTACTAAAGTTATGGTTTGTTGGTGGATGTATAGATGTGGTTTGAGAAATTGCTGCAGCATTTGAACTCAGACATGAATGCAATCACTGAAGAAACTTAACAATTTAATTATACATTTATATAGAGAACATAACCAAAACCCATGCCAGCTATTTTTGCTCAAAATAACAATTTAATTTTTTTAACTTAGCACTTTCTCAATATATGCAAGTTACTCAAATATGCTATTGTGTTTTCTCAAGAACATTCACTAATAGAAGATGAAGATTATAAATATAATTGTACTCATGGGTTGAATGCTTTGAAGTGTAAATTACCCCCAAGTGGCCAAGATACTGACTCAGCATTAGGGAATGCACAGGGAAAAAAGTGGGAAATGACAACCTAATTCTTCATATATTTGAAGGCAATGGGAAAGGGAATTGCAGCCATTGTGGTAAGTCTTTAAGTTTAAATTAAAAGAAGTTTGCACCAGAATTCTCAATATTTCAAGATGGATAATCAGAAAAGAACCAAAAACTCTTACATTTCATGTTATAAAGTACTTATGAGTGGCAATATAGTAAGGTGGTGCAAATTTTGCCAAATTATTTTTACCCTCATAACATGGCTATGCTACTCCACATAACAATATAAACGTTTATAGAAAGCTTTCATTGCTCAAGGTTTGAACTATAGATTTAGTTATCAGATTGAGCCTATGAGGAAAGCTCTTTTATGATTCAAACTCCATAAATGAGACAAAGCAGAAGAAAAAAAGAGCAAAGGTGGGAATTCGCTTAACATGATTATAATGCAGCCTGCATCTTTAAACACTATGCTCTTTTGCCTGATCGGCTGTGGATTGCTCGCAATTATACACGGGAAGTATTTTATGTGTAGGATATAGCAATTTTCAAACTCTTCCAAGTAGGGCAACTGTTTAAATATATGGTCTGATATTGATATTGTTGAAACTGTCCTTAAATAACAGCATTGTTATATTGTCCATTGTATGTAATAAACTTTTAAAAGATATGTATGCGGTTTTGTCTCTTATTCATGCCATTTCTTTGTTATTTAAAACTTTGTGTCACACAATAAAATCACCAATAGTGAAAGCCTTATTATGATCAAATTTCTTTGAAATGATTGAACAGGATGATTTTTTTTTTTTTTTTTTTTTTTTTTTTTGAGACAGAGTCTCACTCTCTTGCCTGGGGCGAGTGCCGTGGCGTCAGCTTAGCTCACAGCAACCTCAAACTCCTGGGCGTGAGCAACCCTACTGTCTCAGCCTCCCGAGTAGCTGGGACTACAGGCATGCGCCACCATGCCCGGCTAATTTTTTCTATATATGTATTTTCAGT